>OX387329.1:16941577-17246577 GCA_947562085.1 Eudonia lacustrata
TTTCAAACATTTTTTATTACACATTTGGGATGCATCTCAGGGGCTTATTACAAGACAGTTTTCTTAATTTCTATCTTAAAATTATTTTACATTTTCCCGTTTGGGCAACTTAACTTTAGTAACGTGTTTCTTATTCTACTTTATATCTATTTAATTAGTACATGGAATTTTATAATTAATTTAATACTATAACTTTAGCTTAAAATTGTCATTTTGTACACGCAGGTACAGATGTCATTTCTTATTTTTGTAATCTATTTTTATACATTGTTTTCTAAGTTTTATTTCTTTTCCTTACTGTTTCTATGATTTTCACACAGTACTTTAGAAAACTATCCCTATTTTTGCCGGCTATAAGAGCCGCAAAATTGGCCGGTTCAACTTTTACACCTGTTTGAATTTCTATGTTCAGCCTCTCCAGAGCGTGTATAGGGCACTCGGAGAGGATGTGTGTTACAGTTTCATGAGTGAGTGAGTGAGTGAGTGATAGTTTGGTAGCCAATCGCTCGATGTCTGCTTTACTGCTTTGAAAAGAGTGTCGCAATCAGAAGAAATAGCGGACGTGATAGCGTTCTTGGCAAGCGAGCTGCTAAAGGCATTACCGGTTCAGACTACGTTAAAGACAATGGAGCTAAACTAATTTAGTTTTTTAGCTCAAACCTCCTACCCTAAGAGTAAATAAGTGAATATATTTACTCTTGTGCTCCCACTCTCCTACACTTACTTACCTGTGCGGAAGCACAAATTATTATCTTGATATTTCTATCAGGAACCAGAAGTAAATGATGCATGTCATGCATACCTGTAATAATTAAACTGATAACTACTATTAGTCTGTGTCATACTATGATCACACTAATATTATAAATGCCAAAGATTATGTGTTTGTATGTGTGTATATTTGTTGCTTCTTCACGCTGCAACGGATGGATGGATTTGGATGAAATTCGGCATACAGATAGTTTATAACCTGGATTAACACATAGGATAGTTTTTATCCTGATATTCCCACGGGAACGGCACCACGCGGGTGAAACCGCGAGCGGCTGCTAGTTGTTAATATTATTATGGTATATATTGAACTTTGCTGTTTTGTTTATTAAAACGAATTAATAGTTTATGTCGTTATTTATAATGTTTACTTAAATTAATTTCATTATGTTAAATTAATCTATTATTATATCTATATCTATCTATTGAGGTGTGCTGGCATTTCGAGTCGCCAAGTTGCTAACATTATAAAGCAAAGTTGCGGAAGGATTAATTTAGCCCTAATAAAACATTTATTAGTTTTACTTGAATTGTACCACGAAGTGCCAATAAATACATCATTATATTAATCACTGCGACATGGTACATGTACGGGTTAAAAATGTAATATTATTTTAATTTTGATTTGATTTAATTTTATATTATTTTAATATTAATTTTAGTTTTATTTTTAATTTATAATAATTTGTAATTTATCAGTTGTAATTGGCCCATTTGTTGACTTTGTATAAAAAGTATTATTATTATTAATTGTTGTAAGTGTGTTTTTTTTTCTCAGCTAGAAGCCGGTTTTCTCTATAATTACGGATACAAACCAAGTAATTACAGGGTGTGTGGGGTAAACTCAAAATCTTCCAGTTGCATGAACTTCCTCACAATTCGGCAGGTATTAAGGATAGCAGCTTTCTGTAATATAGTTACTGTATTCTCTTTCTGTATTATTTTCAAGTTTTCTTTTTGTTGTTCTGATTGTGAGTCTTTCTATTACAGATTTAGGGTGATGATTGTTATGTTTGGTGAGTGCAGTGCGTGTGTATCGTTCAATTTGTGTTATGTCGGTGTTAGTCCATTTTATAATTAGGCGTTTTCCTAAAAGATGGGATCTGCAAACAGCATTGACCCTCCTTTTGTACTCGGTAGTCAGTACTTCTTTTATTGTTGTGTGATTTAATTATTTTTGTTGTTGGAATCCTAAATACTTGTATAAGTCGGATTGTTTAGCCTAAAATGTCAACCTTTATAGCCATATAAGTAGTTTGTTCATTTGAAACTAGATGGCGCCACCCACCGCTCAATTTAGATGGCACTATCAGTTTTTAGCCCAGGCTATATAGGTCACAATTTGTTTTGATAAAATTAACAGTTTCTGGGAGCTATAGCGTATTTTATTTCTAACCTAACACAGATGGTTCTGTAGCTGTTATAGTGTCAGTGTTAATAATTAAATAGTCACCGGGTCGAATTTTGCCTTTAATTATATGAACAGTTTTACATTTGTCTAATCTAAAATGCATATTAATATCTTTACTAAATTCTGTAGTTGTTTTAATAAGTGCTTTCATTTCTTTTTTATTTTTAGCATATAATTTAAATGAGGTGATATAGATATATAGATGAGGTGTGATATTATTGTTTCGACGTCGTCATGTTTAAAGCGATATCCGGCTCGGTCACTGTGTAGTCTGTAAGAAAGGGGGTTCAGGGCGATGCAAAACCATAGGGGACTCAGGGAGTCACCCTGATTCCTTTTCTAATAGCAATTTGTCTAGTTGTTGAAGAAACTACTTAGTTTCTATTTGAGTTTATTAGGATGTATTTGTATCAACCAGGAATGTGGAACACTGTCAAAAGCTTTTTTATAATCTATGTAGGTGCAGTGTTAGGTTTCTGTGTTTAGATGTGGCATGTTTTATAAGAGTTGAGTCTATGATGAGTTGCTCCCTGCATCCCGTATGCCCCCGCCTACGGCCTTTCTGTTCTTCAGCTTGTATTTTGTTGTTTTCTACATGTAAATTAGAACAGATGTAATTATTTTATATATAGTTGGTAAGCATGTTATTGGTCCATATTGAGATGGTTGTATGGAGTGACTATTTTTGGGAAGCATATAGGTAATTCCAGTAGCGATGAGTTCTGGAATAAATTGTTGTCCTGATATGATTTCTGAAATATTTTCAGCCAATGAATTATGAATGCAAGTGAGTTTTTTATACAAGAAGTTATGAATTTTATCTATGCCCGGAGATTTCCAATTGTGTAACCTAGATGTAACATCTTTAATATCTTCTTCTAATATTTCAGTGTATTTCATACTTTTTGCATCTTCGTTCTTCTTCTGCTATCCAATTAGCTAGGTCAATCAATCAATTATGATCAATTATGAGGTACCTGTTCTTCCCATATACCTGACCAATATTCTTCTAACTGTTCTTCTGTTGGTGTTTCTACAATATTTTCTTGAGTGGCGGTTTGTGGTTTCATTAAATTTCTATAAAATTGTTTTTCATTTATGACAAACATCCCATTTTTATTATTATTATTCTGAAGCTCTTCTGAAGCTTACGATAAAGTTTGTACATACCGATGACGAGACATAATATCCCCCCTCACCCCTATAGCTTCAAATATTGACCTAAAATTGTTTATGAGTTTATGTTATTATTTTGGTAAGTACAAAAATGATTTGTACAGTTTGATTTGAACAGTTTGTATAAATTACTAACAGATCTTAATTGTTTTCTTTTATTTTAATTTATTTACTATCTGATGAAAGTAATGGGCTGATGGTGATCCATCAGCCCCTCTTGACCTAACTGCTGGGCATATCTTGTGATACTCATTAATCATACTAATAAAATCTGCAATTTTTATGCGTGTCTAATACACGCATAAAAATTGCAGATCTGATGTGATTGGTATTTTTACGTAACAGTATTTTGACAGATCAATTGAAAAGGCAGTCAGTGGAACGCATTGCGAAGAATTTCATCTACGGCATTCGCTCTGCTCAAATGTTAATAATTTAAAAATAAGCAATGATTATGCATATCATTGCGTACAAGGTCATTGTTTCGACGCAGCGTAATGTGTGGACAGAGTCAAGATCAAGGCCAATACGCCGTACTTTCTCCATTAGGTAACATTATTGACATAGATCCACGACTATCGTTGTTTACGTTTTTAGCTATAACTTAACGAACTCTGATGGGAGTTATGTGCATAAGTTTACAAAAATATTTTCGAAATTAATAATGTGTTCAACTTAACTACACTTCCCGAGGGCATTAATAAAATAAACAAATCCGATTAATATTGTTTACCTATTTAATTAGTTATCGAACTCCGCTTATCACACTTATCCTATAGAACTATCAATGATATTATAATAGATAAATATAAACATATAACGTTTCACGTGCGTAAAGCCGCGGGCGCTAGACTGAAACAAACTTCTGCTGAGTCACAGTGACACCCAAGTGCCACGCCTATATAATAACGGTTACGTGTGTTATACCAATAGTCTATTGGTGAGTGTGATCGTGGACACAATGAGTTTCTCAAGTAAAGTTGTTATTGTGACTGGCGCCAGTTCCGGCATAGGGGCTGCCACTGCCAAGCTCTTCGTCAAGGAAGGCGCTGACGTGGTCGTCGTTGGCAGAAACCAGAAAAAACTAAAGAATGTTGAAGAGCAGTGCAAAGCGCTAGGCAAATCGCCACTCATTATTACAGCTGACGTAGCGAAAGACGATGACGCAAAGCGAATCATCAAAGAAACAATTGACAAATACGGTAAACTGGACGTGCTTGTGAACAACGCTGGCGTTGGAACAAACTGCGGTATTCTAGACGAAGGCCTGTTGAAGAACTATGACTATCTTATGAGCGTTAACTTACGCGCTGTAATACACCTAACGAGCCTAGCTGCTCCACATCTGGTAAAAACCAAGGGGAATATTGTGAATGTGTCCAGTGGTGCGGGAACTTTAGTGTTGCCAAATATAGTGGCGTATTGCACATCTAAAGCTGCCCTAAATCATTTCTCGCGAAGTGCCGCATTAGAATTGGCTGCTCATGGTGTCAGAGTTAATGTGGTCAGCCCTGGACCTGTGGCAACCGATATTTTGGAGAACTCTGAAATCCCAGCGGATTGGGATACGTTTAAGGAAATCACTGCTTTGAAAAGAGTATCTCAGCCCGAAGAAATAGCGGACTTAATAGCGTTCTTGGCAAGCGATACTGCTAAAGGAATTACCGGTTCAGACTACGTGTCAGACAATGGAGCTAAACTCAAATAAATTAATCTTAAAAAAATAGTGCTTATCTGTATCAGAAACCTCATAACTCCTTTATTAGAAAAGTATTGAGAAATTTTAATGTGTTTGTGTTGATAATAATGTTATTTCGGTATAAACAGTGCTGATTTCAGGCCTTTTATCTGACGTGAACGTGAATATTTTGTATAATTAAGTATTAAAGACACTATCAAATCATATAGTTTTCTATTCTTTCCATCTATTAATCACAGGTAAATAAACATGTGTTGTTGTGCGTGGTATGTGCATCAGAAAAAATATGCAGCTAGCTGATATCTAGCTGATGCGTTTGATAATTTGTATAGTTTAATTGATAGATATTTATTGTTAAAATATTAAGAAAAAATATATTTGCAAAAAATTCAATGAGTCTTCTGGGGTTTCGGTAGCTCAGCCGTCAGAGTATTGGACCGGTAATCTGAGGGTCGTGGGTTCGATTCCCACTCCAGTCTCCTGAGACTGGTTGATTTTTTTTTTTAGTAAAATATTATCTTGTTACTACATATAGTATTGTGAATACAAACATTTTAATAATAAAGATGTTTATTAAATAAAAAAATATCAATTTAGGGAATAATTAATAAATTTGCCTCTTGTTGTTTTTGCACTAAAGTTTAAAAAAAATGTATTTTAGAGAATAAGTAATTGATTTAAAAATTTTGGCAGACTTTATAAATAAATATATAACAAAATTATATCATACTAGCGGCCGTTCGCGGTTTCACCCGCGTGCTTGCCGTTCCCGTAAAAATATCGGGATAAAAAGTATCCTATGTTTTAATCCAAGTTATAAACTATCTGTATGCCGAATTTTATTCAAATCCATCCATCCGTTGCAGCGTGAAAAAGCAACAAATATACACACATACATACACACAAACATTCGCATTTATAATATTAGCGTGATTAGTTAGGAAATTTAAATTCAAATTCACAATATTAATTCGGCGTAGCAGGCTTAGAACACAGGTTTATAGAGTAACATTATGCAAACGTTTTTAAAAAAGCAATAGTAGTTTATGCAACTGTCATATAATGAAGGCTATTAAAACACGAGTGTGAGTTTATGAAACGAGCGCAGCGAGTTTCATAATAGTAACGAGTGTTTTAATACCCTTGTTATATGCAGTTGCATACACTACTTTATCTTCACTAATGCAATTAGTCAAACAACAAGAGTAAAAGCTGACAATAGTTTATTTATAATAATTGTTCAAATTTTGGATGGTACAATTTTGAAAGATAATGTTAATTATTGATCCAGCAGCTGTAGCGGTCGCGGGGCAAGCAGTAGAGCTCGTAGACGGAGTTGGAATATTTATAATTACTTCATTCGTCTTGTTTTCTATACTGTTCAAGATCGTATTTGAGACTTGAATTTTATTCATTAAAGACTCATCAATGTAGCTTTCAGCCATAGTAGAAGACTTCCACCCCCCGTGTCGTTTCAGTGCGGTCAAATCACCACCGCTATCTATGAGAAGGGTCGCCGAGGTGCGCCGGAAGCAATACCCCGTGTACAACGCTGGGTTAGGCAGATTCAAAAAACTTGCAATAGTTTTTCTCAGAGCACCAAATTTATTAATACCAGTTCTTTGATCGACGCACTTCCCCGATCTATAGCTCAAGAAAAAGGCAGGGTTTCGACAGGGGGTGGGTCGAAGTTCCATGTATTTTTTACATACGGCATAGCAGTTGCCCGTCACAACGAAAGAACGATCTATTTTCGTTTTTGTTTTCGAAACTTTCACCCTGATTGTACTGTCGTCTATGTTAGAGACTTCATTGAACTGGATGTTGTATAGCTCTTGCCTTCGGCATGCCCCCATTATGCCGAAGATTAGTGCAACCTGTAACAATAAACGATATAATAAGCTTGAGGTACATAGCCAAGGCAAAAACTATGATTTATGAAGTAGTAAAGTGTAGGTACCTACTACCTAATTTATACACAAAGCGCTTAAACGGAGTGTCTAGATAACTTGCGTGTGTAGTACGTAAGTACTAGGTAGATTAAATAACAGAACTAAAATACACTTACCTTTTTAAAAAGATACAAAATATCTGGTGAATCTTTCAGGAACATCTTTATTTGACCTGATGTAAACGTCAAGGACTTTTTTTCCTTGTGTCCTTCTGAACTGCGTTTCAGGAACGCTATGACTTTTGAATACTTCGTGATATCAATATTGTTGTAGATACTCAGTGTGGACTTAAGCATAGAATATTTAGCCTACATAGAAGATGGCTTGAATTTTTCGGAGAGGTCTTTGAGATACACAAGAATGACATTTTCAGAAAATGATGTAGTTTTCTTTTCTATCTTCCATGCCAAAAAGTTATTATATTCTTTTTCATATAATTTTCTAGATTTTTCTGGCAAAAGATTGTGAGTTACTTTTGTTGCCAATTCTAGAATATCCGGAGGCGTACAAATATCATCGTCGCTGTCCATTTTTAACTTTTAATTTGTATTTTAAAAACAAAACACATTGCGAATCTTTAAATTAACGCGTACGTGTATTGTCACAGTGAACTTGCCGCCATTAAAATCTAACCAATGAGAGCGCAGCTGCGCGCGCAGGGCCAATCAGGAGCGAGCGCGCGCTGTTCTTTTTTTATTTAATTGGCACAAGATCTTACCAAAGAGTTTTGTGTATGTAAGTTTAGTAGTTTCGACGAAGTTTTCACGTATAACCCAACTGTTTTCAAAAGCCAGCCTAATATCAAAATTTTATACAACTTGTATGAGGATTTTGACATAAGGCTCGCCAGGTTAATTGGTCACGTTTTATTGATGTTATAATGTGATTTTACGATATCGATGTGGATATTATACCATCATGTGAAATTGCTTAAATTGAGTGTTTTGTTGTCTGCGCTATAACAGTAGTAATTATAAGTCAAGTATTGGAAACATAAGTAGAATGTTACAACATTAGTGTAGATAAAATGCATTACATACTTACTTCTATTCTAATACCTTCCTAAAGTTAATATACCGAGAGTGATCATATTAATTATTTTATCCTTTATTCCTTCTTTTATACATATTTGTATACATTACTTACTTCGCTGCCTCAGGGACCCAAAGTGGGCCTCCGACGTAAAAGTACGCCACTTTGTTCGGTCTTGTGCCAGTTCCGACCATTCAGGTATGTTGACCTTCTTCCAACGATATCTCGGCCGGCCCACCGGGCGACGCGACGCCCAGTTGGCTGCCCCAGATACGCTGTATTGGCAGCTCCTTTCCCATTCTTTCCACGTTTCCTAGCCAGCGAAATCGGGAAGATCTTATTTCCCCAAATATCTTCGGCTCGGATACTAGCATTTCTATTTTCTGCTGAACCTCGCTCTCCAGATCCCGTAATCTCCTTTGGTTGGTCCCAGAATCTTTTGAAATATCTTTCGTTCCGACACTAAGAGTTTGTTTTCCTCCTTCAACGTTTATTTTCACTCTACAGGTGACAATTTACATATTTGTAAGGAAAACTGCTTTATTGAACGCATAATTGTAGTTACAAGTTTACATATTTTGTAAATTGTAGTACAATTCCGACAGGTGGACTCGCCTGAGTCAGAAATTTACAATTTTGCGCCTTAACATATAAATAGAAAGAAATTCAATTGTAATACAAAAAAAAGGTTTCAACAACAAGTAGTGAAAGTAGTGACAGTAAATCCGCAATATCTTTCCACTTTTTTCTTTTCGTATCTGTTGCGGAAACCCACAACACACACTATGCTACTGCTTAAAATTATACATTAAAAATAGAAAAAATTCCACTTACAGTTCCATGCCGCTCCCGCCGTCCTGAACGGGATCCATATGGTCCGATGGGGCCCGAATCCGGCTCCGGGTCTTCTAGGGTTCCCTAAACACACCCAAACTACCCCAAAGTGCACTTTCCCCTTGAAATACCTGTTACTTCAACAGCGGTGTGGCCGACATCCCGGCTAATTGTTTTCCCGAAACAATTCGCTTACGACGCACACTCACAAACACAGTTTGCACAATCCACTTAATTAGAATAATACGGCTCCAAATGCCCTTATTACTACATAAAATCTATTTAATTATCAACACACGATAACTATCAACCAGCCATATTCGCTTTCCAGAGACAAGAGAATAAAAAAAGAACAACAAGTGATGGGGCCATTATGCCACCAAACAAAATTGAATCTCGATAATCGATTCGTCCATAATACAAATCAAAGTTTTATTTCTAACAAAAATAAATGCCTGTTTATTTGCAACAGTATCGTTATATATTAGTTAGTATAGTTAGTTGTTCACTAAACCGACCGAATAAAACATCTTTATTTTCGTATATTAGAGAAAGGATAGTCATTTTATTTTGGTGTTCCATGACTTGTTACGAATAATACAATTATGAAACTAAATCACTCTTTAGCTACTTTTAAAATTCTAAGATTTTTTTTAAACCTACCTTCGTTAACTTAAATCTAGGAATCTTCAACAAAAACTTACATTTTATGTAAATTGTAAATTTGTAGATACAATATTGTCATCGAAATCTACAGGCGTTTTCTACAATTGTAAACGTTTATTAAACAAAAAACACAAATGTTGAAAAAATTTCCACGAGCAGGGTTTGAACCTGCACCCTTCTGACATACCGGGTCAGGTGCTCTTCCAATTGAGCTATCGTGGTTCTAACCAGCCCGCCGAAATTATTCAACACTATTTACTTTTTTACTTTGAAAGCCAAAGCCAAATTTTTTCAACATTTGTGTTTTTGTAATTTGTTCGCAACAAAATTTGCGTTAAAAATTATATAAACATTTATAAATAGCTTGCCTACGTCTTAACTGATCTTTAGTATTTGTAAAAATATTATGATCGGATGTTAATGACGGTAGTTGTTAACATTGAATGGGCGGGCGCCTTTGGCTTTCAAAGTAAAAAAGTAAATAGTGTTGAATAATTTCGGCGGGCTGGTTAGAACCACGATAGCTCAATTGGAAGAGCACCTGACCCGGTATGTCAGAAGGGTGCAGGTTCAAACCCTGCTCGTGGAAATTTTTTCAACATTTGTGTTTTTGTAATTTGTTCGCAACAAAATTTGCGTTAAAAATTATATAAACATTTATAAATAGCTTGCCTACTTCTTAACTGATCTTTAGTATTTGTAAAAATATTATGATCGGATGTTAATGACGGTAGTTGTTAACATTGAATGGGCGCCTTTGGCTTTCAAAGTAAAAAAGTAAATAGTGTTGAATAATTTTGGCGGGCTGGTTAGAACCACGATAGCTCAATTGGAAGAGCACCTGACCCGGTATGTCAGAAGGGTGCAGGTTCAAACCCTGCTCGTGGAAATTTTTTCAACATTTGTGTTTTTGTAATTTGTTCGCAACAAAATTTGCGTTAAAAATTATATAAACGTTTATTAAACAGCATTTATACTTACAATATTTGTAACATTTTTACTTGTGACTTTTTTACATAATTGTAAGGTTTATTAAACAACACTTGTCATACAACTTTACAAATATTTAACTTATTTACAAAATTGTCGGATTGTAACGTTTATTAAACAGGGCCCTGGTTGTCTGACCAGTAGACCACAGAGGCGATTGCTGTTCTAACACAGAGAAAGAAAAAGCACATGTCTTGGGTTCAGCTCCCAGCTATAATAAATGAGTATTTATAAATACATTGAATATTAATAGTTGTCGCAGACGGGGACAATCATCAACCAAGCGGCCGCCGGCCGCCGCCGCCGCGCCGCCGTGGCTAGCTCAATTAAATCCGCACTCTCTTTGGTTGGTTGGTGATTATCCCCGGCTGCGACAACTATCAATATTCAATGTATTTATAAATACTCATTTATTATAGATTTTATTATTTATGTATAGGTATCAGACAAGAAAATATTTCACGTTGCATTCAACATTGCTCAAATGGAGTTCTGGGATAGTAGAGCTTTTTTTTATTTTCAGTTTTTTCTCTTAGCAGTTATTTTTAATGTTAGTCCAGTTATGGCAAATTTTATGCGTGTATTAGCTGATGCGATTGGTATTTTTAGGTAACAGTATTTTGACAGATCAAATGAAAAGGCAGTCAGTGGAACGCATTGCGAAATAATCTCATCTGCGGCATTCGCTCTGCTCAAATGTTAATAATTTAAAAATAAGCAATGGTTATGCATATCATTGCGTACAAGGTCATTGTTTCGACGCAGCGTTATGCGTGGACAGAGTTAAGATCAAGGCCAATACGCCGTACTTCCGCCATTAGGTAACGACTACCGTTGTTTACATTTTTAGCTATATTTTATCGAACTCTGATAGGAGTTGTGTGCATAAGTTTACAAAAATAATTTCGAAATTAATAATGTGTCATGAGGGCTGCATGTCAGAGAGCATTAATAAAATAAACAAATTTATTTATTTATTTATTTGATCGGACACCAACACAGTGAACACCAATACAATTCACACAACAAAAATGAAATCCGAAAACAAATCCGATTAATATCCGATTAAGTCTCATTAAGGAGCTCGATGGCGCAGTGGTTAACGCGCCCGGTCTGCGAGTGCTGAGGTTAAGCAACTTTCGCAAAGGCCGGTCATTGGATGGGTGAACAAAAATTTATCATCTCGAGCTTATCCGTGCTTCGAAAGGCACGTAAAGCCGTTGGTCCCGGCTGCACTAGCAGTCGTTAACATCCACCAATCCGCACTGGGCCCGCGTGGTGGTTTATGGCCTGTTCTCCCTATCCATGCATAGGGAAGGCTCGTGCCCCAGCAGTGGGGACATAAAATTGAGCTGATGATGGTTAATATTGTTTACCTATTTATTTAGTTATCGAACTCCGCTTATCATGATTATCCTATAAAATTATCAATGATATTATGTTATTTATACATATATATATATATATATATATTACGATTAGGTATAATAATAATTCATAACAGAATGCAATTATACGCCCTTTTAGCTTTATTATCTACTAGTGGACCCAGCGGACTTCGTACCTGTATGACAGTTTCCGTCAAGTGATTAAATTGTCTTTGGTTTCCATGACAACAAGAGAAATCAAAAAAAAACAAACAAATCATTTTGTATTGGAAAATTAAATTGCCTTTTTTAGGTTATAAATTATCTGTATGCCGAATTTCATCCAAATCCATCCATCCGTTGCAGCGTGAAGAAGAAACAAATATACGAACATACACACAAACTTGCGCATTTATAATATTAGTAGGATATATTAATACGTGAATCAAAAACTTTGTACTCCTTTTTTACGAAAATTGCGCGATTGATATATATAGAGAAGGTTATCCGAATTAAATATATATTTTTTAAAATTATGCATTAATATACATTAAATCAACAAAACAAACATTACACATACTACCATGTTTTTGACACACACGCATAAATACTCTTTTCAAAAATTTCAAATATGGAAGAGGAGCAGCCGAAATCTGTCAATGCCAATCCAAACTCACATTCTATCTTTTTTAATTTTTCATTGCTCAGGATACAATCTGTGCAGCTTTAATAAAACTACGGTCGAATTTTGACCACTGGGCGACCACTAGTATGTATAGATAATTATAAACATTAACGTTTCACGTGCGTAAAGCCGCGGGCGCTAGACTGAGACATACAGACTGTTGCTGAGTCACAATGACACTCAAGTGCCACGCGTATATAATAACGATTACGTGTATTATACCGATAGTCTATTAGTGAATGCGATCGTGGACACAATGAGTTTCGCAAGTAAAGTTGTTATAGTGACTGGCGCCAGTTCCGGCATAGGGGCCGCCACCGCCAAGCTCTTCGTCAAGGAAGGCGCTGACGTGGTCGTCGTTGGCAGAAACCAGGAAAAACTAAAGAATGTTGAAGAGCAGTGCAAAGCGCTAGGCAAATCGCCACTCATTATCACAGCTGACGTGGCGAAAGACGATGACGCAAAGCGAATCATCAAAGAAACAATTAACAAATACGGTAAACTGGACGTTCTCGTGAACAACGCTGGCGTTGGAAAAAACTGCGGCGTTCTAGACGAAGGCCTGTTGAAGAACTATGACTATATTATAAGCGTTAACTTACGCGCTGTAATACACCTAACTAGCCTAGCTGCTCCACATCTGGTAAAAACCAAGGGGAATATTGTGAATGTGTCCAGTATTGCGGGAACTTTAGTGTTGGCTAATACAGTGGCGTACTGCACATCTAAAGCTGCCCTGAACCATTTCTCGCGAGGTGCCGCATTAGAATTGGCTGCTCATGGTGTCAGAGTTAATGTGGTCAGCCCTGGACCTGTGGTAACCGATATTTTGGAGAACTCTGAAATCCCAGCGGATTGGGATACGTTTAAGGACTTCACTGCTTTGAAAAGAGTATCTCAGCCAGAAGAAATAGCGGACTTGATAGCGTTCTTGGCAAGCGATGCTGCTCAAGGAATTACCGGTTCAGATTTCGTTTCAGACAATGGAGCTAAAGTCAAATAAATTAATCTTAAAAGTAGTACTTACCTGTAACAGAAACCTCTTAACTCCGTTACTTATTTTTTACTAATTTTCTACTTAAGTAAAAATATTGCAACCCGATGTCATGAGATGACTTCCCTATTAGTAACCCTAAATCTGCTTATAGCTTAGTGGTACCTAAATAATACCATTCCGGACCCAAGGCACCCCTGAAGGATACCCCTGGGGGTGCCACGGGGACTTGGATTCGGACCCGTGGCACTACCAGTTCGTGAAAAATATTGAGAAATTCATCAATTCAATGTGTTTGTGTTGATAATAATGTTATTTCGATATAAACAGTGCTGATTTCATGTCTTAAAACTTCAAACCATATAGTTTTCTTTTCTTTTCATTCATTAATCACAGGTAAATAAACATGTGTTGTTGTGTGTGGTTTGTGCATCAGGAAAAATCTGCAATTTCATGCGTGTACTAGCTGATGTGTTTGATCATTTGTATAGTTTAATTGATAGATATTTATTATTAAAATATTAGTTTTAGTAGAAAAGAAAAGAAAACATAAATTTGTAAGAATGCAATGAGTCTTCTGGGGTTTCGGTAGCTCAGCCGTCAGAGTATTGGACCGGTAATCTGAGGGTCGTGGGTTCGATTCCCACTCCAGTCTCCTAAGACTGGTTGATTTGATTTTTTAGTAAATTTTTATCTTGTAACTACACATAGCATTGTGAATACAAACATTTTAATAATAAAGATATTTATTAAACAAAAAAATATCAATTTAACGAATAAATAATACCTAAATTTGCCTTTAATTGTTTTTGCACTAAAGTTTAAAAAATATATATTTTAGAGAATTAATAATTGATATAAAATTTTTGGCAAACTTTATAAATAAACTGGCTGACCCGGCGGACTTCGTAACGCTTTGACAGTTTCCATGACAACAAAACAAACAAATAATTTTGTATTGGAAAATTAAATTGTCGTTTTTAGTATTTTCCTTTACATATTATTTATGTTTATCACCGCTTGTTTGTTTTATTTGTTAGTTAGGAATTATTTAATAATTTTAGTTAATTAAAACGTTACTCATTCGTTACTTTACCTTTTAATTCTACTTATCCACTTGAACATTTTTATAACTGGAATAGTGCGGTCGAATACACTTAAAATAAGCCTCATTCACTAACCATTTTTTTTACATCCTCAAGCTTACTTTTTCAAGGAACATGCGGCTCATCACACGCTAAATAAGCCTTGATTAAACTAAACGTGCGGCTCATCACACGTTAAAGAAGCCTTGATTAAACTAAACAAATTTTTTGGTGTTTACAAACACAATCTTATGTTTTTAACATATTTGCGTCTATCCAACGCATCGTATCGTTTGATACGTCAGCTAAATTTAGCTTACACTTGTTTAAGCTACACTTATAGTCGCCTTAATAATAATGTAGGCTTGGCAGTGACTAAAAAGCCTACACTATTATTAAGGCGACGTATTGGAAATTTACGTGGCGGGGATCTTGATTTTTCCCAACAATTACAAAACATATGAAAGTGATATTATTTTGATGACATGATTTTTCATTTAATTGACTTCATTTTGCTAGTTGCAGAAACACGATTTGTCAACTTTTATAAGAGAGAAAAAAATATCAAAGTAACCTCTTTTAAAACATAGATTTGCATTTTACAGGCTAACCAGACCGATTTAAGCATCTAAATTTTCTTAGTAGATTAGCCTTATCACACACTTCAAAATAGTAGATTACTTTTTTTAAATAATTTGTAGTTTTAATTTGAAAGAAAAAAAAAACAGTTTTTCTTATGGTACGGGGCGCAAACGCTCATATCAGAACGTATGGGATTTGTTGTTTAGCAATAGTTTCTTGAGAAGTATTTGATTATTAAAACAAATATGTCTCTAGTATATTTTTGTCCTGATTAAACATTTTTAATGAAGACTTTGCTAGCTAATGAATGTTAGGTTATTTGAATGATGATTATAATGTCCATTAAATGAAACCATCTTATCACTTATTTCCATTTGTATCATAAATTCATTTGAACTACATTTAGTTTAGTTATTTTTTTCCACGGTTAAGTTTAACATAACTTCATTAACTACAAATTACTTTTTTTAAAGTTAAATTATTCTATTATAAATTATTTCAAATTTTTACCAAAAACTTATAAATTATTAAAAAATAAAACTCAAATATTCAAGTTTTTCAAATAAATTTTTTTTTTTTTTTTAAACTTTTGATTTTATTTTACGGCCTTGAGAGTGCCGCTGGAGCGTCCACAGCGTGCACTCTAAGGAGCGGTCGAATTAGTACTTACAGCAGAGTACTGGGAGGTCGCTGGTGCCGGCGCTGTTGCGTTGGCCTTATTACTTGTGTCACTTGTGTGTTACTTGGGTCGTCCACCTGCACCATGTCTTTTTCCTTATTTTTAGACCTTGTGAGCATTTTTTATACTTCTCACACTAATGTGAGAAAAAACTATTGCTCTTCTTCTTAATTTTTATTGAACTGTGTCAAATAATCAAATACACTTTAAAAGTAAAAAATACATAAATTATCAAAAAGGTAAATAACTTAAAAAAGGTCGGCATCGACAAATTTAATCGATAGTGTCAAGCACTATCGACGTTTACATAAATTACGTTTCAGGCATACAGAGAACAAATTAATAAAGAGGTAAAGTTTGTTTGTTTGTTTGTTTGTTTGCGGAGGGCAATCTCTGGGACTACTGGTACAATTCCAAAAATTGATTCACTGATAGATTGCTTCATGCCTTGCGGATAACAAAGGCTACATTTTATTTGATAAATGATAGTTATCAATTCGAAATCACAAAATTTTAAACCAAATCGGAAGAAAAAGTGCCACTTGGCTGCTTTATCGGCGTACGCTGACCAAACGGTTAAGTGTACATGGATATAATGTACTACAAAAATATAAGTCATCCAATGATGAAAAAAAAAGTCAGCCACACGATATACCTAGCTTTTATAGTAAAGCCACAATAATGTTATTATTCACACTAATATTATAAAGAGGTAAAATTTCAAAATTTTGAATTGGGAGGTAATCACCAAAAGTATTGATCCGAATCCAAATAGTATTTCACTAATATTTTAAATGAATCTTCAGGGTGTTTAAAAACTATATTTTAATTTGATGAATAATATTTGACACTCCTAAATCTTAATTTTTTAAAAGAAGTCAGTAAAAAGAAGCGTAACTTGGCTGCTTTATCAGCGTGCGCTGACCAAACGGTTGAGTATACATGATAGTGATTTACAACAAAAATTTTAGTCATTAGTAGATCTAAAAAAAAGTCACTGGCACGATATACCTAGCTTTTATAGTTATGACACAATAAAGTTTTTCATGTTAAAATTGTATTTGATTTTTTAAGTGTTTTTATTAGCCATAATATATTAATCCTTACTAAAATAAATAGTTTCATCACCCGAGCAATTTCACGACGATAAAATTTACTCTTCACAGCGTCTAATTTGGTCGCTTAGTTTTGGAAATATAGCAAAATCAATAATAAGTCACAGAGAAATACGTGCAAATTTTATATAAACACTAGCTGACCCGGCGGACTTCGTACCACAAATAAGGGTTGATCGTAGAAGGGTGAAAATTGAGGATTGTATGTATTTTTGTATGTTGTATCATAAAAAAATAGAAATTAAAAATTTTGTCTAAAAAATAAAAAAAAAAATTTAGGGGTGGACTACCCCTAACATTTAGAGGGATGAAAAATAGATGTTGGCCGATTCTCATAGATACCGGATAAGCACAAAAAATTTCATCAAAATCGGTCAAGCCGTTTCGGAGGAGTATGGCAACGACAACTGTGACACGAGAATTTTATATATTAGATAAGATAAGATGTGTTTTGCCATTATATTGATGTTTTGAAGATATATTTAGATAAGATGGTTGTAACTAGCCTGAAAAACTTAAAAAAAGGCCTACTTAAAGTGTTGACAACCAGACCTTTTCGGTCTAGTTGTCTAACCAGTAGACCACAGAGGCGATTGCTGTTCTAACATGGAGAAAGAAAATGCACTAATGGCAGTGACGTTGAAACCGTACAGGACAATAGATTGGCTCACAAAATACATAGTAGGTATGAAACGTCTTATAAACGCATTATATCCCATAACCTATATCAAGTATCATCCAGATGTCTTGGGTTCAGGTCGGCAATGTGTATTTCTGATTTTAACGGCCCCGGACTCTGGCCTTGACACGTCGTCAGTGTCATTATGCACAATCACAATAAGTACATTCCTAAACGAAGAAGATAAGTATCTACTAGATAGACAAATAATAATAGAATAAATAGAATACAAGGCAACTAACTACAACTAAAACCATCCTGTATTCTGTGTGTCTGGTCGTAATCTTATTATTATGTCTGTAAAGAGATCCTCATTTTAAAGCGTACTAGATGAGTGAAAAATTTCATAACTTATCTTGCTATTAAGCCTCTTTGTTTTAAAGTTTCTGTCATAGTGAGTAGGAGCTCTAAATATAGACAAACCGCTGAGTCACAATGACACTCAAGTGCCTTGCGTATATAATAACGGTTACGTGTGTTATACCGATAGTCTATTGGTGAGTGCGATCGTGGACACAATGAGTTTCTCAAGTAAAGTTGTTATTGTGACTGGCTCCAGTTCCGGCATAGGGGCCGCAACCGCCAAGCTCTTCGTCAAGGAAGGCGCTGACGTGGTCGTCGTTGGCAGAAACCAGGAAAAACTAAAGAATGTTGAAGAGCAGTGCAAAGCGCTAGGCAAATCGCCACTCATTATCACAGCTGACGTGGCGAAAGACGATGACGCAAAGCGAATTGTCAAAGAAACAATTGACAGATACGGTAAACTGGATGTTCTCGTGAACAACGCTGGCGTTGGAGGAAATTGCGTCATTCTTGACGAAGGCCTGTTGAAGGACTATGACTATGTTATGAGCGTTAACTTACGCGCTATAATACACCTAACGAGCCTAGCTGCTCCTCATCTGGTAAAAACCAAGGGGAATATTGTGAATGTGTCCAGTGTTGCGGGAACTTTAGTGTTGGCTAATACAGTGGCGTACTGCACATCTAAAGCTGCCCTGAACCATTTCTCGCGAAGTGCCGCATTAGAATTAGCTGCTCATGGTGTCAGAGTTAATGTGGTCAGCCCTGGACCGGTGGTAACCGATATTTTGGAGAACTCTGGACGAAAATCGGATTGGGATAAGTATAAGGATTTCACTGCTTTGAAAAGAGTATCTCAGCCAGAAGAAATAGCGGACTTGATAGCGTTCTTGGCAAGCGATGCTGCTAAAGGAATTACCGGTTCAGACTACGTGTCAGACAATGGAGCTAAAGTCAAATAAATTAATCTTTAAAAAATAGTACTTATCTGTATCAGACTCCTCTTACCTCCTTTATATGAAAAGTATTGAGAAATATCAATGTGTTTGTGTTGATAATAATCTTATTTCGGTATAATCAGAGCTGATTTTAGACCTTTTATCTGACGTGAACGTGAATATTTTGTATAATTAAGTTTTAAAGACACTATAAACCGTATAGTTTTCTTTTCTTTCCATTTATTAATCACAGTTAAATAAACATGTGTTGTCATGCGTGTACTAGCTGATGCGTTAGATAATTTGTATAGTTTAATTGACAGATATTTATTATTAAAACATTAAATTTTAGTAGAAAAGAAAACAAGAAAAATATTTATAAGAATTCAATGAGTCATCTGGGGTTTCGGTAGCTCAGTTTTTTTTAGTAAAATTTTATCTTGTAACTACATATAGCATTGTGAATACAAACATTTTAATAATAAAGATACTTATTAAATAAAAAGAAAACAATTTAGGGAATAAATAATAAATTTGCCTCTTATTGTTTTTGCTCTAAAGGTAAAAAAAATGTATTTTAGAGAATAAGTAATTGATATAAAAATTTTGGAAGACTTTATAAATAAATATATAACAAAATTATATCATACTAGCGGCCGTTCGCGGTTTCACCCGCGTGGTTTCCGTTTCCGTAGGAATATCGGGTTAAAAAGTATCCTTTGTTTTAATCTAGGTTATAATCTATCTACATGCCGAATTTCATTCAAATCCATCCATCCGTTGCAGCTCGAAGAAGCAACAAATATACACACATACATACACACAAACTTTCGCATTTAAATATTAGTGTGATGTGATTAGTTAGGGAATTTTAATTCAAATTCAAAATAATAATTCGGCGTAGCAGGCTTAGAACACAGGTTTATAGAGTAATATTATGCAAACGTTTTTAAAAAAAAGCAAAATGCATTACATACTTCTACCTTCCCATCGGCCCATCTCTCACCCCTCCCCCCTCCCAATTCCTACTCACTCCTCAAGATCCTACTCCTTTCCAAGGTTGGGAACGCATCTGCGATAACTTTGGTTTTGCGGGTGTCTATGGGCGGCAGTGATTACTTTCCATCAGGTGACCCGCCTGCTCGTTTGCCTCCTTTTAACATAACAAAAAAAAAAAAAAACCTTACTAAAGTTAATATAATGAGAGTGATCATATTAATTATTTTATCCTTTATTCCTCCTTTTATACATATTTTTATACTTACTTACTTACTTCAGTGGCTCAGCGACCCAAAGTGGGCCTCCAACTTTAAAGTACGCCACTTTGTTCGGCCTTGTGCCAGTTCCGACCATTCAGGTATGTTGGTCTCCTTCCAACGATAGGTATCTCGACCGGCCGACCGGGCAACGCCCAGTTGGCTGCCCCAGATACGCTGTTTTGGCGCTGCCAAAAGACGCTGCTGCTAGGACACGTGGAAAGAATGGGAGAGGAGCTGTCCTCTCACATTCTTTCCACGTGTCCTAGCCAGCGAAATCGGGAAGATCTTATTTCCCCAAATATGTTCGGCTCGGATACTAGCTCTTCTATTTTCTGGTTGAACCTTGCTCTCCAGATCCCATAATCTCTTTTGGTTGGTCCCAGAATTTTTCGAAATATCTTTCGTTCCGCCACTAAGAGTTTGCTTTCCTCCTTCAACGTTTCACACCCATACAGAAGGAAATAATAAAATTAATAATAATAATAATAACCGGCTTCTAGCTGAGAAAAAAAACTCACATACAAATAATAATAATAATAATAGTCTAATTACCCTTTTGAAGCTCTTTATCTTTATCCTAATATTATTGAATAATATACTAAGTTTGCAAAAAACTGAAAAAAATATTGTTAATCAAAAAGTGTTGCCACTAAAACGTCAAGTTGTAACTTTGCATAACTTTTACAGTTGATTGAGCCAACCTTAGATGAACCTATCATTCATCTAAGGAGCCAACATTGAATTACAATTTTAATTTCACGTTCTTTATCGTTGAAACTGTATTTTTACTATAAATGCTTATTTAATTAATGATAGATCACTATTTATAAATTGTTACTTATTTTGTTTTTCCAACATCTTTTACACCTAAATTGCTTTAAAAATTGTCAATACTATGAAGCTGTATGTTTATGATCGGTCTACTTCATTAATATCAATTACAGGTACCGAACTCCAGAACGATATAATACAAACGAACAGCGAAATATAATGCTTTCAAGGTTTATAATAAACTGCCCTCTGAGGTTAAATCTTTGAATGATGCAAAGTTCTTTAATGCATTAAAGCTACTGTTAATTTAAAAGTGTCCATAGAGTTTTAGGAATAAAATACGTATTTATGTTATAGTTTTAAGTAAATTCTATGGTGTGTCATTTCTGTCAGAATTTAATTGTTATTTCATTGTTTATAATGCTTAATTTATAGAAATAGAATAGAAATAGAGAAACATTTATTTAGTATCACAAAACAACATTCAAACAAGTAAAGCATTCATAATTTAAGATACTTGGTATATGATACTGAAAAGCCATCTTCTCAGCATGTGTTATAGCACTTTAGTAATGCTACGACTTTCGTCTTCCGAAGATGCCCAGACTAGAACTAAACATAACTGAAACTAAGAATAGTAATAAAAATAAAATGGAACACTGCTACTCAAGTCTATTTAAGCATTCTTGCATGTAATTTTTAAATTTTTGTTTTTTTTTTAATAATGTTACACCTTAGGGTAAAATTACATTAAAACATTACTTTTACTTTCTCAACTGTCAATATTTATTTATTTTATTTATTTATATAAAAAGACAAAACTAACTTACAGCTATATATACAGCCAACACGCTTATATGCTAGGATCATAGAGCAACACGGGCCACCGGCGGACCGGAGGGGAGTAGCCATAGCGTTTATTCCCGATACAGATTTGTCTGTCATTTTTTGCGGGGGGTGAGGCAGCTACATTGACAAGTTGCGACTGCCGTGGCTGCGACATTGTCGATATGCATGTATCGATAAGTTCGAGAACTCGGTTAGGATAATGGTTTAAAAGTGGGACACAGGTGAAATGTTATAAAAAGGATTTATTTATTACGATATTATTCAGAATCTGTTCAAAAAGTCAGTTTACATGGGTAAGTTACAAAAGTTATTAAATAAAGAAATATGAAAGGATTATTGAATGTTGATGTTTTACCTAGAATCCGTTTTTAATAAAACAAAACTATGCACAAATTAATTGATTTTCATTTCTGCTGATTTCTCATGTAAACTGACTTTTTATAATATAATGAAATAATGATATAATGTATCAAAACAATAATAACATAAACTACTTATATAATAAAATCTTTAGACACTACATACAGCGTCATCTAGTTCCAAACTAAGCAAAGCTTGTGCTATGGATACTAGACGACGGATATTAAATACATATACTTATACTTTTTTGTAAACAAACTTATAATACATACAAACAAACACACTTAGACCGAAGGTAAGGTACTTAGGTAAGTTCATCAAATAAATGATTGTCTTCTGTGGGAATCGAACCCACAACCCCGAGGTCAGTAGTCCACTATGTACACCACTGGGCCACGGAGGTTGTCATTTAGTAATATATTTAATTAGGAACAACTTTTACGGATCTACTCACGTTTATTTTACACATTACTTATTTAATGTTTATCCTGACGTTTCAGACCCTTTGCAGGGTCCGTGGTCACGGGGAGATTGAGGTGTTGGTCATCTCATAATTAGTTGGTAGCTTGTGGTATACAAGCTACCAACTTAAAATACACATTTAAATTTAATCAGGTGCGTTGCGTTTTACACAGAAAGAGCTTACAGTATCTTTTGGTCTGGCAGTATGGTGTTGGGGCTTGGATTTAATATTTTGTATGATGGGATCCCAGGCTGGTGGTAGATTCCAACCATCTTCTCTATTAAAATTAGGATGTTTTTTAATTTCAATAGCCTCGCGTATCATCCTAGAGATGAATCGTTGTTCTCTAGCGAGTATTTGTGGTTTATCAAATCTGATGTAATGGTTGAGCCCCTCTAGGGAATGTTCGCATACGTCAGACTTATTTTCGCGCCTATGCTTGACGTCGGCTATATGTTTTTTAACGCAGGTTCCTACACTTCTCTTTGTTTGCCCGATGTAAGAGAGCCCACAGTCGCAGTCCAGTTTGTACACGCCTGCATCTTGAAGGGGTATGTTGCACTTGACAGGTCTTAAAAAATGGTTGATCTTTTTCGGCGGCTTGAAGTAAGTGTTGATTGAAGCTCGCTTTAAGATATGTCCAATCTTGTCAGTGACACCTTTCAAATATGGAAGTACAGCAGGTTGGCGCTCGACTGTGGTTGGTTTCGTTTGTTTGGTTTTGTTTGGTTGCGTTTTCTGTGACAAAGCCGTGGTACTTTCAGTTTATTATCCTGTAGTACGTGCTTGACATGCTGAAGCTCAGCAGCCAGGTGTTGGGTGTCACAGATGCCACGTGCTCTCTCAAACAAAGATTTCCCTACAGTAGCCAACTGTCTAGGATGGTGGTGAGAATCACCATTGTGGTACCTATCTGTATGGGTTACTTTACAATACACAGTGTGACTCAAACTATGGTCTGGATTCCTGATGATTGAAATATCCAAGAAAGCTAGCTTACTATCTGCCTCTAACTCCATTGTGAATTGTATTTTTGGATGTATGGAGTTAAGATGATCTAGAAAAGCAGATACTTTATCAGTTGGTAGGATAGTGAAAGTGTTATCTACGTACCGCTTGTAGAACCTAGGGGTTACCGGTGCTGTGCTCAAGGCACTCTCCTCGAAGTCTTCCATAAAGATATCGGTGACGACGGGTGAAACAGGGGAACCCATGGCAACACCATCTACTTGCATGTAGTAAATGTCATTCCACAAAACAAAAAAACGCGAAAATAAACGCGAGTAGATCCGTAAAAGTTGTTTCATTTCAACGTGTAGTGTTCGCGAAAACTTTAGAAAAAATATTTAATTAGTTTTATATTTAACTTGAATCAATTTTAACAGATACGTATCATTATTATACTATATTAAAATATATTTCACTATATTAAAAAACATTACCTAATCTAAAAATGATTAAATGCATGAGAGACGTGGCTGTATATACTTTACCTTTGTCATTTTTATCGATGAAAATGATAACAACACTATCGCTCAGTGACAGCGTGAACTTGGATACAGACTCGGATCAGTCGTTTGACCGATCCACATATTGTACGAGGGCAAGCGGCCTCAGTTGGTAAACAAATCCGAAACAACACGGCCGCTTATTATTGTATTTTTTTGAATAAAGAGAAATACATAGTAATAATGTGATCTAAATTAATTATATATGAAAGGTAACACCATCTTTTTGTAAATTTGACATGGCAGATCTCTTTTTGCAGCAAAAAACTGAACAATTCGGCATTTTTCTAGGACGTCGTTTTAACCGCGCAACTAGATTCAGTCTAGTAAGCAGTGCGGCTGCAACTAGTTTTATTGTACGCATAGGTCCGCGTGGACTTGTACTTTGACAGAGGCGAACGCCTGCGTACGGCTACTCCCCTCCGGTCCGCCGGAGGCTCGTGTTGCTCTATGGCTAGGATATTACATAAAAAAAAAACACTAATCATAACAAATTATTATAAGTAACTAAGGAAAATGTTGTGTTTCCATATTAAGATGGGTATAGGATCTACAAATACATGTAATTTAAGACAATGAATAAATATGCTAAGGTCATAGACCATGCTGCCATGTCATTAGTTTCTTAAATTCATTAGTACTATCTGTAATAAATAAACTATATAGGATGATGATGAATAATAATAGAAATGAGAAGTGAGAAATGATATACCCCCCAACCCCTCGAGTATCTCAGTTAAGAAGTAGGGCTTTACTAAGTCCTCACGCGGAATTCTTGAGAGAATTTGAAAAGTGCCGTCGCACTGTTTTGTTTCATTTGCCAACACTCATGCACTTTCACGAACACTTAACGGGTTAATAATCCACCATTATTTCACATTAATATTCGACATAACACAAATTTTAGAAAATCAAACAAAACCGCAGACATGACTCTTCACTTTCCCGCCAAGAAGTCCCGTTTCTGTTTGGTTTCTTCTGTGCTGTCAAATGTCACTTATAATGCCATCCATCTATCCATAGTGCAAACTTTTTATTTTTTTTGTTTAGAGCATTAAAGATGGGAAGGCAAGCGGCCAGGATGGTGCCGAGTCCTATATCATTATTGTTTTTTTTCGTGTGTTTTAGCGTTTCATTATTTTTATTGTCTATGTTGGTTCCTCATTGTTTTATGGACACGTCACCGATTTAGGCCCCTCCAGAATACCAGCGTTGCAGCGGCTCTATGTCGCTGTAGCACGTGCTGAGGCATGGGCCTAGTTGGCCACACTTTGTCTTTGTTTTGTGTTGTTATTGTGAATATCGTGTAATTTTGTAATATGTGCCAATAAATGTATTTCATTTCATTTCATAGCATACTAGGTGAGTGAAAAATTTCATAACTTAGCTAGTTATTGCATGATTACCTGTTTGTTTTAAAGTTTCTGTGATAGTGAGTAGGAGCTCGAAATATCGACAAACTGCTGTGTCACAATTACACTCAAGTGTTACACGTATATAAATAACGGTTACGTGTGTTATACTGATAGTCTTCTCTTGAATGCGATCGTGAACACAATGAGTTTCTCAAGTAAAGTTGTTATAGTGACTGGCGCCAGTTCCGGCATAGGGGCCGCCACCGCCAAGCTATTCGTCAAGGAAGGCGCTGACGTGGTCGTCGTTGGCAGAAACCAGGAAAAACTGGAGAATATTGAGGAGCAACTGAAAAAGCTAGGCAAAGCGCCGCTCATCATCAAAGCTGACGTGGCAAAGGACGATGAAGCGAAAAGAGTCATCAAAGAAACAATTGACAAATACGGAAAACTAGACGTGCTTGTGAACAACGCTGGCATTGGAAGAACCGGCGACATTCTGGACGGAGGTCTGTTGGAGATCTATGACGATATTGTAAGAATTAACTTACGTGCTGTAGTCCATCTAACGAGCCTAGCTGCTCCACATCTAGTGAAAACCAAGGGTAACATAGTGAACGTTTCTAGTATTGCGGGAACTACAGCAATGCCTAATGCTGTGGCGTACTGCACATCTAAAGCTGGCCTGAACCATTTCTCGCGAGGTACCGCATTAGAATTGGCTGCGCATGGTGTTAGAGTTAATGTGGTCAGCCCTGGACCTGTAGTAACTGATATTTTGGAGAACTCTGGACAAAAAGCGGATTGGGAATCGTTTAAGGTTTTTACCCCTTTGAAAAGAGTTTCTGAACCAGAAGAAATAGCGGACTTGATAGCGTTCTTGGCAAGCGATGCTGCTAAAGGCATTACCGGTTCAGACTACGTTTCAGACAATGGGGGCTTTGCTCCTTCATAAAAACCAAAAAAATTGTACTTACCTTTAATATAATTCTCTCTTTGTTTACCTGTGCAGAAATAATTTTCATTATATATTAGACACTATCAGGAGCCAGAAAGCAAAATATCGCAACCAGATGTCATGAGATGATTTTTTCTAATAAGTTACCAATATTTACGTATACTACTACTATACTCAACGCAAAGACTCGTGGCAGACGGTGCCATAAATCACTTTTGTAACAGAGATGCGCACGGCTTACAGGATTGTCGATAAAAAGCATTGTTTGTGAGTTATGTCGATAACTAACAATATGACAAATCACCTCATTATAGTATTTATAACTATCCAACTAACTAACTAAGTACCTCAGTATTTCAATGTGCTAATAACGTTATTTCGGTAGAAACAGTGCTAATTTCAGGCCTTTTACAAGTAACTGATAGGAACGTGAAAGTAATCACAGATAAGAAAGAGTAAATTATTTGATGTGCGTCAGAAAAAAGCTGCAATATTACGTGTTTAGTTATACGTGTAGGTATTATCGGATGCATTAAATAGTTATATTAAAAAATGATATAAGTAAATATTTATATTAATATGTTTTTTAATTTATCCGTGCAAATCAATTTTTGTTTAATCTTTACATTGACAAACCCTTTTTGCCGTTTTTAACCAGATAAATACATTATACATATTTAGTTTACTTAAAGCTTACATATATTAATACGATTACTTCTAGTTATCGTGTTAAAAGTTAAATTACTTTTAATTAATGTTCCCATATTATTTATTTTATATTGAATAGTTTTTATTTTATGTTATTTAACACAGAAATAGATAGTAGCTGACAAATATTATTTAAATTATTTATTTAGACAATGACAATTTTTGTTAGTAACAATAATCCCTAAAAACTATGTTAGAAATTAGAAATTATAAATTATAACTATTTTCTATGATAGGCAGGGAGGCAAGGCACTCGTACATAGGCGGTATCAATTCATGTACTTTGTGGAACCGCTCATATGCCCTTGACCCAATGTCTGATAGCTGATGGCATAAATGACGTTCATAAGAGCTATTTGTAGCCTAAACTGAATAAATGATTTAGAATTTTGAAATTTTGAAAATTTTGACAATCAGGCCTGTCCATTACAACTGTCAGGATGCTGTTGGTACTCTCTCGAACTCTTCTTAAAATCGAAGCTGTTCGCTTTCTTAAGATGCAGTGAAAGTCAACGACACCGGCTTCTGCGAACATGGCAGACGCTCTGCAGTAGGAGTAAAAGTGGCAGTTTTTAGCTGTAACGTCTTATTTATCTAAACCATAACATGTCAGATGTTCATGAGGTGACGTAAAAATGCTAAATTACTTCATTTAAATAGTTTGTTGAGCATAATTTGATTTTCTATCTCTAATTACTAGATATTTTTTTTAATCGGCGGCGCTAGTTGGTGGCATAAACGCTCTTAACAGTGTCACTATTAAAGTGATATATCGCATTTATAATAATCTTTATCGCAATGACTGGCATTATGACAATCTGCTTTCATTCTACCTCAGTGTTATCATCCGAAATTACATTTAGCATTGATTCCCAATCAAAGTACCTACTCGAAGGAAATCGACTAAACAACTATAGAAACGAAATATTCAGAATTTTGTTTGTGTGGACGATAAAGTCTGTATTATCTTCATGTTTGTACGGAACTCCTCATTTTATAACTAAGCTAAGTTGTATGTGGGCAACCAATTTTGAGGGCCTTCCGCGGTAAGGACGATCTCGAAATAGATTTTGTAGATGTTGCAGCATTTGCAAGATCGCAACCCAGACGCGTAAAAACTTTTACCTATCATTATTCTACATACGTCTACAAAACTAAATATAAGTTAAAACAGATGGTGTACAGGTCAAAGCAGATCTGTCTGTTACTACTAAACTGACTCAGCCTTATGAATTGGTACTTGATCTCTTTGACACGAGATGGCATAAGAAATCTGTTCATATGTATATTTATTTATTAAATAGAGCATTGTAGGTTCTATTATTTGTGTTCCTATTCCTTTTGCCTGTCTACTATAAGTTCCAACCTGAAATAGGCAGCTCCTTTTGTACATGTTTCTCATTAATATAGTTTTGTTTTGATTGGGTATACTACCATCTTGTGACAGCAACCATCTTTTTAATGTATCTACCTTCCGAAGCACAAGCGAGTTCACTGTTTTAATGGAATGGAATTATTAGTCGCTCCGTTATCGAGTTCCGATAATCATGTTTATCATATTATTATCAATGATATTATAATAAAACAAACATCATACGTTTCACGCGCGTGATGCCATGGAATTTAGACTTAGACAAACTGCTCGGCCACAATTACACACAAGTTACACGCATATATATAACGATTACGAGTGAAATATCGATAGTCTATTTTTGAGCACCAACGTGGACACAATGAGTTTCTCAAATAAAGTTATTATTGTGACTGGCGCTAGTTCAGGCATAGGAGCCTCCGCCGCAAAGCTCTTCATTAAGGAGGGAGCTAACGTGGTCATCGTTGGTAGAAACCCGGAAAAACTAAAGAATGTTGAGGAGCAGTGCAAAGCGCTAGGCAAAGCGCCACTCGTCATCAAAGCTGATGTGGCGAAGGACGATGACGCAAGAAGAATTATCAAAGAAACAATTGACAAATACGGCAAACTGGACGTGCTCGTGAACAACGCTGGTATTTTAAAATACGTCACCATTCTAGGTGGTGCTCTGTTGCAGGCTTATGATGAAGTAATAAGCATTAACTTACGGGCTGTGGTCCATCTAACGAGTCTAGCTGCTCCACATCTGGTGAAAACCAAGGGGAACATAGTGAACGTTTCTAGTATTGCGGGAACTTCATTGCTTCCGTATTTAGTGGCGTACTGCACATCCAAAGCTGGCCTGAACCATTTCTCGCGCGGTGTCGCCCTAGAATTGGCTGCTCATGGTGTCAGAGTTAATGTTGTCAGCCCAGGACCAGTAGTCACCGACATTATAGAAAACGCCGGAAAGAAAGATTTTAATTGGGACGCGGGTAAAGATCTTACCGCTTTGAAAAGAGTGTCTGAACCAGAGGAAATAGCGGACTTGATAGCGTTCTTGGCAAGTGATGCTGCTGTTGGCATAACCGGTTCAGACTTCGTTTCAGACAATGGAGCTAGTCTCATTTAAATTAGTTTTATTAATATTTCAGTAGTACTTACCTACCGTAGAGAGAGAGAAAAGATTTCCATGAACGCGTTCATAGAAGTCTCTTTATAATGCATTGTATCTTCAAGTTTTTACATGAAGTAAACTTTCCAATATTTTATAGAATTTTTGTTGTTAATGTTTCTGTTGGTAGTTTTGATTGCTAGCTATATGTATAGCTATTAATTTATTTTGTGTTGTGGTACACACATCTGCACATCAGACTACAACAAGCTGTCAAATTTCCTCATTACACTTTGAACTTCATGTAGAACTTAATGGTTGAACATTTATTGAAGAAATTTTGACAGACAGTTTTGACTATGTTGATGTGTATGCGTCTGTACCTTGACAGATAACAAACACTACAATAGTTGTAAGTAAGTCTTGAGGCTGGTTGATTTTCTCTAGTAAAATTTTATCTTTTAACCACAGGGAGAGTGTTACAAGTAAGTTATTTATGTATATTGACGTCACAGAATTTCTAAAATTATCTCATGTTAGTGAAGAAGCGAGAGAACCATCGTTGGGGCACAGGCTGGGGTCGACGTATAGAACCTCCTTTCAAACGGCCGTAAACACATAATTATATCTAGCTATCTATTTATCTATAATAACAATAATCTAATACCGTAGAACAAGCAATTCTTGTAATATGTATACTTATATATAATCTGAATCTCGGAAACGGCTCCAACAATTTTCATGAAATTTTGTGTGCAGGCGGTTTCGGGGGGCGATAAATCGATCTAGCTAGGTTTCATTTTTAGAAAATTACCAAAAAAAAACCAGTACAGGTCATCCAGGTACTCAATCTAACTATTTAAACCGGTAGACGTTGTTTTGTCATAAAGAATGAGTGCATATTAATGTCATTAGTTTAGTTATGGTTCTTCTTACATTAATCGAGTAAAGGAGTAAGTTTAGTGGTTTGTGCATTTTTTATTTAAATTAACAGTCTGCATCAGGGAATAACTGCAATTTCTATACGTGTATTCAAATAGCTAACAACTTTAATATTACCAATAGATATATAAATTATTTATTGTTTTAACCATCTGGTTATAACAATAAATAAATTCCACCTATTCATCCATTAACAAAAGCGTGAATATATGCATAACATTATACAATAAATGTATAATAAATTTCTTATGTTATTTTCTCTTCATGTTTGTATAAATTAATGTAAAGATTGTTAAAGTGATAAATCATTTTGAAATAAATAAGATTAATTAGTATTTGCTGAAATTATTAATCCCGGTAATAATTATTATTCTAATGTAAGTGAATAAAAGTATATATAGAAAAAGTTATATTAAAAACCTCTTTTGCTTAATTTATTTTGACAGCTATTTTAACAGAAATAACAATAGCTTTGTACAGAAGAGACCGACGATGGGTCGAAGTATCTTTCCGACATACCTCAGCTGCAGGCCACACGAAGATAAGATAAAATTTAATACGGTTAATTACTAAATGTGGTACTGATAATAAACGATTGATACTGAATGATTTATGAACGCAAAGCGAAAGAATATAAAGTACAATTAATGTTGTTTTAAAACCATAGCACGCAGCAATTCATTGAGCTGGAGAGGACTTTCTTTTTTTAAACACTTTCAGGTGTTCTATTAAATCTTTAAATAATGATTTATTTATTGTCGAAATTTAAAACATTAATTTGTTTATTTTTTAATCAAACAAGTACATATGTAGACACTTCAAAACGGTAGGTAGGTGCTCGAATTCAAGTCTCTAAATAAGAAGACTACAGAGGGTAAGGTTCGTACAGTCAACAGCAAAAGTAGATGGTGTTTACTAGATTTCAAAATTAAGTTTCGATAGTGTAAGTCGGTATTTTATACTCGAAGGTTTTACGATATGCGTTTAAAAAGTTTTGATTTTCATACTGATTTCATATTTTGAAACTTGACCAATCATCAGTTACCTTTGCTCCAGCTCCAGTAATAGTCCAAACGCAGCTGTTGCGAGATTCTGTATCCGTGAGAGTTTGTCTATATGTGCGTTTGTGTAAAGCTTACCTTTTGCAGTTTGTACTAGCGGCCCGTCCCGGCTTCGTACGGGTGGACATTTCTTTTTTAATACAGCCTATATTACTCAGCGCTAAGGTAGCATTCTAATGGTGAAAGAATTTTTGAAATCGGTCCAGTAGTTTTTGTGTTTATTCGTTACAAACATACAAAAATACAAAGCTTTCCTCTTTATAATATTAGTATGATTTAAGACGACCTTGGGATTCACAGTAATGACTGACTTACCGGACGGCCTTTAATCGTCTCCAATAGATATAATAATTGTCATGTCATCATGATTCGTAGGTACATTTTTTTCTATGACTCAGTATACAAACGAGTATTCGGCCCGCTTATGACATTTAAAAAAGTATGACTTGAAGGTATGTTAGGTTTGGCACCTAAAGTTTTATACTTAGCTATTAATAATGATGTCATGTCATAATATTATACTCTAAAACAAGAAAAAACGTAGTAAGAACCTCGTTAATAATTATGTATTCTACCTATAACTTTAATTATGGCAAATTAAGTTGAAATTTAGTTTTAAATTACGAAGCTTTAAATACTATTATGCCTCAATTTTCAGTAAAATAATCGATCTCTGGTTAGTGGTAGGGTATAAGTTAAGGCTATGGCAGAATAACAGGGTTTGTGGGGCTCCTGCAATCCTCTATTCCACAAAGTTCAACTAGCAGTTCAACAAGTTGAACTAATTGGGCAAAAAAATCCAATGATTTCAACTTTAATGAAATCATTCCTAACACTTAGACATATACCCTTTTATATATATATATAGGGTATATCTGCTTGGATGTTACTCCTTCTGTATACTGTGTGTTTTGTTAGAGGCAAATAAAGTTATTTATTATTATTTCCTTTATATATTTTTTTCACATATTAATTTACATTTTTAAATATTTTCTAAAAACAAAACAGACAAAACATTTAAAAATATAAAAAATAGGGGTCCGCCGGCATCGGGACCAGGGTCCAAACTACCGGTGATTAGGGTTCCAGAGAAAGCAACCTCCTCACAATGCGTGCCATATCGAGCCTTCTGAATCAGGCCCTTGATCCAGTCGCCTAACGAGAGCCTTATGAGATGTTGATCGAGGCTCTCGGCCATCAGGCCGTTATTAATTATTATTATTTTATTTATTTTTATTTTATTTTCATCTCCACAACAGAGGAGCACGTGGTCTCACCTAATGGTAAGTGACGATAAGGCAGAAGGATATTTCACTTGCTACATTCGGAATACTCAACAACTCAACTCAACTCAACTCAACTTAACAACAACAACAACAACAGTAGCTATCTTATCTCTTACTGTTAGAACACTACAATGTTACCAACTTTGTTGTTGTGGCGGCAGACTTAGATAAGATAGTTGCGTCAATGTTACTACGTAATCATAAATACTTTATATCTATATACCAATACATTCATTATACCAATTACAAAGTTAAAATATTGAATATTTTCCCTGACGATAGCGTCAGATATATGCTAACTGCTTCCTGTAATGAATTTATGAAAGAAAACAAAACAAATAGGTTTGACAGTGATTTTAATTTTAAACATTTTTTTTACATAACATGTTAAAAAAAATATGAAATCAATACTGCACCGAAATGTCAATAATAAATAACAATAAATTTATTGAAATATTGCGGTATTTATCTCATGTCCTTATTCGAAGATAAGGGTTATAGGGAGATTATCTCATGACACTGTATTTTTATAGTATTTTTTTATACATACAAATTTTCATCAAGATCGGTTAAGCCGTTCTTGAGTTATAAGAGAACATACAGACAGACAGACAGAAAGATAGACAAAAATTAGAAAAATCGTAGTATTGGTGTCATTAAGTCATAAAACAAATATTTATCCCAAAATTTGTCAGAAAAATTGCATGTACAGACAGAGCCTACAGATTTATAAAGTAGTACTTAAAGATGACAGTAGTAGTAGGTGATCTGTACTACATTGACGCTAAAGACTAAAATCAGCTACTGACACCTATTTATAATGATTAACCACTCAGCTGTTTATTTATTTATTTACAAGTTTATGTACACACATAAAAAGGTAACAAAATAAGCTATACGGGTAAATGTAATACAAGGGTCTTATTTCAGTTCGGAAATATCTTCCAGCAGGCTCGCAAAAGGAAACATTATAAATAGAGGTAGAATTAATGTTTACCTCCTGCAAATTTAAAATAAACTTACTTATTTATAATACACATACATAATAATAATTGCATAAACAAAGGAAATTTAATATACAAAACAAAAATAAAAGGTTACAAAAAAAAAGAGAAATTAATAGGCATAGCACGACAGAATCAACCGGACAGTTATGTGTTCTTAAACCAGACACAATAGAAATTCAATTGTTCTATGTAGTAGCAAAATAATGTCGACTATTAGTTCCAGTCATATACATGGTACCACTATCCTAATAATTTGTACTTCCGCACAGGTAAGTGTACGAGTATGTAATAGCGTCATGAAATTGCTGTTAAAGGTAAAATACTAAAATTATCACAAACAAACATTCATAAGAGTGTAGCTCCATTGTCTGAAAGGAAGTCTGAACCGGTAATGCCTTTAGCAGCATCACTTGCCAAGAACGCTATCAAGACCGCTATTTCTTCAGGTTGAGACACTCTTTTCAAGGCGGTAAAGTTCTTTCCTTCTTCCCAATCACCTTGGATTCCAGCGTTTTCCATAATATCGGTGACTACTGGTCCTGGGCTGACCACATTGACTCTGACACCATGAGCAGCTAATTCTAAGGCTGCACCTCGCGAGAAATGGTTCAGGCCAGCTTTAGATGTACAGTACGCCAGTAAATTAGGTAACACTGAAGTTGCCGCCATACTGGAAACGTTCACGATATTCCCCTTGGTTTTTACCAGATGAGGAGCAGCTAGGCTCGTTAGATGGACTACAGCGCGCAAGTTAATGCTTATAATATCGTCATAATTCTTCAACAGACCTCCGCCTAGAAGGCTGGCGTATGTTGCAATGCCAGCGTTGTTCACGAGTACGTCTAGTTTTCCGTATTTGTTAATTGTTTCTTTGATAATTCTTCTTGCGTCATCGTCCTTTGCCACGTCAGCTTTGATGATGAGTGGCGCTTTGCCCAGCTTCTTCAGTTGCTCCTCAACATTCTTCAGTTTGTCCTGGTTTCTGCCAACGACGACCACGTCGGCGCCTTCCTTGACGAAGTGCTTGGCAGTGGCGGCCCCTATACCAGAACTGGCGCCAGTCACAATAACAACTTTACTTACGAAACTCATTGCGTCCACGTTGGCGCTCAAATACGGACTGCCGGTATTTTGAACGCAATCTTAATAAATACGTGCCGAGCATTAGTGACTAAGCAAATATCTATCGCTAGCAGATAACAAGAAACAGCAAAGTGTTTGCGAACGTGGAATAAAAAAGAATTTAGTACACAGAAATGTGTACTAAGTCAGTCAGTAGGTACACTCTAGAGATGATAAATATATTTACTAACCACTAAAATCAACTAATAAAAAAATATCACTAACATTCAATAATTGAAATTAACAATATTAGTTGAATGGTTGAAAATATTAGTTAACGTAGCGCGCGGCGAACAGACAGACGAAGAGCGACAAAGACACACGAAATCAGCTATCAATTGACGTAAAATTGAAATTGACCCCTAAGTACTATAAGTTAAGGCACATTTTTCTTTGATATGTTTTTTATTCTTTTTCAACTTGTCATTATCTTGGATTTATCGTTCATTCGCGATGTAATATTTTAAACTGACATTCTCATCGATATTTTTAATGTTTCAGCAGTTGGTGGTAGATCGTTGCGTAGATAAGATTGCGTGGTGATTCGAGTGCAATATCGATATTGTTCACTCAGCTAGTGAAGGCTGGTCTCCTCACTTTCCGTGCACTCCGGGCATATGGAAACAGTTTTCACTCCTATCACTGTCAGATGTCTGTTCAGTCGACAGTGTCCTGTTATGAATTGAACCTCGGACCTTCGGGTATCGGGCCGAGCACTTTGCCACTAGGCTACTGATGCGTCTTTAATAACAGAACACGAATAAAAACAAAATACCTATTACGACGATTATTATCGACGACCTCCTTGGTCGAGTGGTTTGTACACCGGTTTTCATGTCGTCGCCATCTCTGAGGTCCCGGGTTCGATCTCCGGTCGGGTCAATTTAGAAATTATTGTTTTTCTAAATTGTCTCGGGTCTGAGTGTTTTCTATGTATAATAAGTACTATGTATTTAAGTATTTTAAGTATGTTTTCCGTTGTCTAGTAACCATTTAACGAGTTTCATAACGAAGCTGCTCTTGGGCTAGAATCTAGATAATTGGTGTGAGTGTAGGAAAGTTTATTTAAGTTTATTACTACCTACAAGATAAAAGTTCTACTAAGCTACCGAGACCAGGGGCCCGACCGCCTAACCGATCGCTTTGACTTCGTGTGGTTTATCACGTCATCTTGTCGTTTCGTGCCGCCTATGAAAGCAATATCGAAAGCTATAGCCTTGAGCTTTTGATATTGCTTTCATAGGCGATGCGAGGTGGCAAGATGACGTCATAAACTATACGCGAAGTCAAAGCGATCTGTTAGGCGGTCGGGGGGCAGATCAGGGGAGAGCTCAACGGTCAAATCATTGGACCAGAGGGTCGCGGATTCGATTCCCTTTTAGTTGACCTGATATTGGTTATTTTTTCAGGTAAAATTTAATTACACCAATAATATAAATGCGAAAGTTTGTGTGTATGTATTTGTGTATATTTGTTGCTTCTTCACGCTGCAACGGATGGATGGGTTTGGATGAAATTCAGCATACAGATAGTTTATATCCTGGATTAAAACATAGGATACTTTTGTCCCAATATTGCCGCGGGAACGGGAACCACGCAGGTGAAACCGTGAGCGGCCGCTAGTCTTTTAAATAAATATACCAATGTGAATGCAAGTATTATAAAATAAAATAAAATCCTTATCATTGCAATATCTACGAGTATCTACGACTCATTGTCTATTCTCTTACCCGGGATGCACTCCCCGAACTTTATAGCCCACGCCCGAACGTGGGCAAACTGCAGAGACGCTGGTTAATTGCAGCTGGCGACAGGAGCGCACGATTTATCGGCAAAACTCCGTTGTTCGGGGTAGCCGTTCCTATCGATTGTAGCGTTATGTTGAATGAACGCGGAACTTCTATTAAGAGCGTTTACGCCGCACACTAGCGCCACTAATGAAAAAAAAAACATATCTAGTAATTAGAGATAGAAAATCAAATTATGCTCAACAAACTATTTGAGTGAAGTAATTTAGCATTTTTACGTCACCTAATGAACACCTCACATGTTACTCACACATCACTCACTTTCACATTGTTTCTTTTCCTGAGCCCATTCTTCTTCACAGCTTTGAAAGACGTCCTGAATGGGTAGTAGGTAAAAAAAAATGTAATAGCACCTTATTAAGTTTATTTGAAAATTATTTTTTTACTTTGACGTACCCGCATTGGCCAGCGTGGTGGGTAATCGCCCAATATCCCCACAATTGTTCACGTGGGAGGCCTGTGCCCAGCAGTGGGACGTTTATAGGCTGATGATGATGATGATGTTGACTTTGACCAGTTGACCACAATTTTTTTTTTCAATATAGTCTAGTTGTCCATTGTTGTTGTGAGAGCTGGCTAAGGGACAAGGGTTCCAGGATGCTCGGACACCAGGCGATCGGCCAGCGTCCCATCACCGATGGTATCTGTTCCAACTCGGAGTCCTACTTTTTTTTGCTAAATCTTGTGTCGAGGTCACTAAAGGCGAGTTAACTCATTAATAAAAATAAAATAAAAATGTTATTTATTTTTCTCATCACAAAAGGTACTTAACTAAGGTATAAGTAGATGGTTGACAAAGTTATATCCTATCTGTGAGAGACTGATGCCTGAAGTAGGTTTCAAAGAAACCTGATTTACAAGTCACTAGGCCCCACTCAGGACTATATTATTAGTGAACACTTTGGAATGAACATTACAAAAACACAAATGATGAAAAAATTTCCACGAGCAGGATTTGAACCGGCACCCTTCTCACATACCGGGTCAGGTGCTCTCCCAATTGAGCTATCGTGGTTCTAACCAGCCCGCCAAAATTATTCAACATTATTTACTTTTTACTTTGAAAGACAAAGGCGCCTATTCAATGTCAAAAACTACCGTCATTAATATCTGATCATAATATTTTTACAAATACTAAGATTAAAATTAAAGAATAAAATGTTTATATAATTTTTAACGCAATTTTTGTTGCGAACAAATTTCAAAAACACAAATGTTGAAAAAATTTTGATCTTTAGTATTTGTAAAAATATTATGATCAGATGTTAATGACGGTAGTTGTTGACATTGAATAGGCGCCTTTGGCTTTCAAAGTAATTAGTAAATATTGTTGAATAATTTCGGCGGGCTGGTTAGAAACACGATAGCTCAATTGAGAGAGCACCTGACCCGGTATGTCAGAAGGGTGCGGTTTCAAATCCTGCTCGTGGAAATTTTTTCAACATTTGTGTTTTTGTAATTTGTTCGCAACAAAATTTGCGTTAAAAATAATATAAGCATTTTATGAACATTACAGTTATTATTTTTAGACTAACATATCAAACTTAACAAAAGACTATAATATTATAATACAAGACAACTTATTAAGGTCTGTGTATAATATGATTTTGTTTTTTTCATTATAATGAGATTGTAATTTTGATGCCCTAACTATCCTTTTTTCAGAAAAGGGCATAAGAAAATGTATGTACGTATTTAGTTGACCACAAGGATTGATGATGATTCGGCCCGTTCGAAATAAAAATATCACTTTTTGATATATATATATATATATATATTTATAGTTCGCTCGGCAAATGACTCCATCCCACCTGATGTTAAGTGGAAATGGAGTCCAGACGCGAAGATAACTGGTGCAGCGTGCAAACAAACGTAGCATCAGTTAACTTCACTCTGCCGGCCCACAAGGTGCTTCTTCACGCCTCTCTTGAAGGACGCCATATCATAGGAAGGAGGGAAAACGTGTGCTGGGAGACCATTCCATCTTTTGGAGGTGCGACAAAAAAACGAGTCACCAAATTTCTTTGTGCGCGATGGGATATTTGAGACAGTGAAGCGGTGACTCCGAAGAGCAGCACGTGTACTCCTATGAAGAAAGGAAGGTGGAATGAGGTCAAAGAGCTCTTCAGAGCACTCGCCATGGTATACAGATATTAAGGTAAGTTTATTTGGTCAATATATGAGAACTGAAGCAATGACGGTTCACCAGTGGATAGATGACATAATTTAACCACCTACGTTCTTCGGGAGGCACGTTAAGCACATTCAACTCAGTTCTTGTCGTCAAATGGCGATTGTTGAAACCTCCACTCCACGTAGGGCCAACATGGTGGGTTCTGGCCTGATATCCCCATGTGAAAATGAAATGGAAATGAAAATGAATTGATTTGGGAGCCTAGTTTTATCAGCCATCCGATCACGTTAAGAGTGCGCCGTCCGTAAGTGACAAGTGTCATATGTTTTATTTGAAATGTCGTCGTCCATATTTATTTGATGCCGAGCGGCCATACTAATTTTGTATGGGGAATTTAAGGTGCTTAATAAAAAATAATTATTTAAATAACCACTTGATGAATCGAAAATGTAGTCTAGCAATTTGTAGTTTATCTATTGATGATTGTTTAGACAAAATCAAAGGTACAATAATTTAGATAAACTATAAGAAATCTACTAAACGCCGCCACTCGTTTTCATGATTTTTGCCCAACTTTAAATGATATTGTAGAAAAAACTATAGCGTGTTATATGACATTATGGTTCTGACAAATTGTAAACACGTTCCCTATGATACTAAATATATATTTTGTTCATTTAATACGATAGTATTTTCAATTATATTTACTTAACCGTAACTGCATTTTTTTGCACTTTTTGGTCGGCGCACCCTTAACTCGTAACCTATGATGATACCTAGCCTGAGTTTGATTCCGCATTCTATTCGTTAGCGAAAACGAGAGTTTATAAGACGTAATATCAACTCTCGTGTGTCGTGTCGTGTTGTTAACGAATAGCAAACAAAACTAACACAAGACATCCACCACTTTGCTAGAAGTCAGTTAACTTAAAAAGTGGTAATATTTTATATTTTCACTTTTTTTTATTTTCAAGTGCTAATCGCTGCACTGAAGCTAAATTAAATATTTAAAAATTTATAAAAGACAGTGAAAAAATTAAACGCCCACCCTATCCAGCCAGGAATCGAACCTATGTCTTCCGTACCGAATAACTGTTGGGTAGACACTCAAAAATTAAAAAAAAGCAGTGACAAATTCAGCGCTTGTGTCAGCCTTCCCGGTAGCATAGCGATCAGTGCAGCCGCCTGGATTGCGGAAGACCCAGGTTCGATTCCTGGCTTGGTCGGGTAGGCGTTTAATTTTTTCACTGTATTTTATAAAAGTTATAAATATTTTATATTTTACATTTCAAACATATCTTTAATAACAATAAGCATTTCGTCTCCATTGCTTATGTTACGAAACAGATTTATAAACAACACATCGGTTATCCAAGATTACCCAACAAAGATGACTGGGTAATGAAGTTGGGCCTCCGTCATAAGTAAAGGCCGGCCTAGATTAAATTTATGCCCCCCTAAAATAATTAATTCCCTTTAAACTTCATTAAGAAACCCGCATAGGTGTAATTACAATGAGGCAAGGAATCTTAATTGTCGAATTGAATGCGAAAATACGGACCGAAAGTTCGGTGAACAAAGTCTAGGCATTTTGGATTTAGTTCAATTTCAAAGAGTAGTAGGTAGTAGTAGAGGATAGAGTACCTAATTTTTAACGAGGTCCTTTCAATGATTTAGCTGCCAAACCTTACTTACCTTCAAGTCATACTTTTTTAAATGTCATAAGTGGGCCGAAAACTCAAATTCAAATTCAAATACAAAATTATTTTTAGCATGACTCATTGGTGTACGTACATAGTACAGTAAATAAATAAATAGGTACAAAAGGTGTTAAAATAAACTATGTGGCGCCCCGTAAGGGCATACCAAACAGAGGGAGTATAGATAGGTTTGAACATAGGTGTGAGTATAGATTTGAACTTATGTAACTGTATTATAAATTTAAACATATTCATACAATTATTATTTATCTAAGTATTACATTGTTTAGTGGCCAAATTACCTGTCTTATTATACCTTAAGGCTCCGGCTTCCATTCCCATTCCGGAGAGTACATAATATGTACAGTACATCAATTTTTTTAATGTCTCTTGGCAAACTTCGTGTTTCGCGTCGGATTCCTTTCAGTTATGAAGTACCTATATGGAGTTGTTACTACTCCTTTTACTTATTATTAATGTATTTTAGAATGACCCCTCATTCTAAAGTACATTAATAATAAGTAAATACTATTGTGTCATGCTTTTTTGTTATTTACAATTTATAGTTTTACAGCTCTATAAAGCTCACACGAAAATCAAAAACAAAACAACAATAAAGTACGTTGTTCTGAATTCAAAATTATATTACATGATAAATCCAATAGTTAATGGATCATCATCATCATCATCATCATCTCAGCCAAAAGACGTCCACTGCTGGTCAAAGGCCTCCCCCAAGGATCATCACAACGACTGGTTTTGTGCTGCACGGCGGCTTCCCGCGACCTTCACCAGATTACGGTCCACCTTGTTGGAGGCCTGTCCACACTGCGCTTTCCGGTACGCGGTCGCCACTTCAGGACTATCCCGCCCCAGCGGCCATCAGTCCTGCGAGCAATGTGCCCTGCCCACTGCCACTTGAGCTTAGCAACTCTTCGGGCTATGTCGGTTACCTTTGTTCTTCTGCGGATCTCCTCATTTCTCATTTGATCACGCAGAGAAACTCCGAGCATAGCCCTCTCCATTGCTCTTTGAGTGACCTTGAGCCTTTTTATGAGGCCCAGTTAATGGATATGGAAATTAATATTCGATTGCATTCGGAAATGCGATGATTACCAAGAGACATTTGACCTACTTATACCTTGATCAGGGTAGAGCGAGAATTATCAAATAAAGCATATTAACACTCATTTATCTCAAAAGGTGTATTATGAATTAATGATATACATTGTTGTGTTCCGGCAGTTAGAGCTATGATAGCCAGTTCTTCAGTTATAAACTCAGGAATATCAATTCATAATTGCGTTGTCATTCTCCTCAAGGTGAAAACTATTTTTTTATCTACATTTTATCATTTCAAGTACCTATAGTACACGTTTTTATTTCTTTAAAAAGCCATTTATCTTAATGTTACGGAAACATTATCAAAATGTTTCGTTTACTTATTCAGGAAATGTCGCAGCTACTTTTTATTAAAATTTGTGTGTATTTATTATAAGATACGATAGGTAAGATAAGATTTGTAAGATTTGACGAAACAACATACTATGGTAATCCATAAAGATAAAGTTTTATTTTTAACAAAACTAACATAACCTACCTACCTAACCTGCTATCTGAACTATCCTCCCGTGTGTTGGCCCACAACACCAGCGTTATTCAAGATCACATAATGGGATGAATATATGGCCTTCTGTCGGTCAAAGGGCATCAGCCAAACAATACGGCGCTACACCGTTCCGCCGTTATGATCCGACAGACAATAAGTCCACCTCCGTGCGAATTAGCGGTCTAAGCGGTCTAAGCGGTGGGAGCGGTGGGAGCGGTCTGAGCGGCATAAGCGAATCCGCGTACACTTCGGCCATTGTTGATTTTAATTAATCAAAGGATTATTGTTAAGGTCTATGAAGACAATTAGGGCTTCCTTGGAAGGAAGTTTGTGCTACAGCGATGAGTTAATGGTGTTTTTAAGATATTAGTAGCATTATTTTATTTTATTTTATTTTATTTTTATTATTTTATTTTATTTTATTATCTTAGGAAAACCAAGGTTTACAAAATTAAAATAGGGTTACAAAATATTAAGATTAAATTGTTTGCTTTTTAAACTATCAAGTGCTTTTTTTTTGATCTTTTGAAACCATCAAGATTTGTTTAGTTAATTTAAATTAACTAAGTACTATTATTCATCATCATCATATCAGTTTGTTTTATCAGCAAGGACCAATTAATGCCAGAGTGAACGAGAGTGCGGCAACAGTGCCGTGACCTTGAATCGACGTACCGAGCTGTACCTACCGGCTAGGGTTGAGTCACGCATAGTTAATTTATTATTGCGTGAATTTGGGTGTCTTTTAATTATGTAAACTTACCTTGTTATATCTGTCGGCAAAGTAAAAAAGACAAACTGGGATTATGGTTGTGTGTGTTGAGACATCCTCATACATAACAGATTTTTCAACAGAGAAACTCGCAATCGCGACACCCAAACCAAAAAATAAACGTGTATACTGATCGGCAGCGCTCAGTGACATACTTGTTATTCTCCGTTACTACAGCAACATACGCTGCCCGATCCGCGTTTGCGGGGACAGCCCGCGTCATCGCGTACTCCTTTCCCGTGCTTTTTTTTGTGTTCTAATGTAGGTGAACTACGAGCTCGTGTGCGTGCGTTTCGGAGCTCTTGTATGAAGTTGCCGCACTCACGTTCACTCTGCCGATGCTTTACGTGCCCTCTGAAGCACGGCGAAGTTCGAGATGATGAGTTCTTGGTCACCCATGTTTCAGCAATCGCAGACCAAGAGCGTTGGTTGATTTTTAGGGTTCCGTACCCAAAGGGTAAAACGGGAACCCTATTACTGAGACTCCGTTATCCGTCCGTTCGTCCGTCTGTCCGTCTATCACCAGGCTGTATCTCATGAATTGAATTGAAATTTTCACAGATAATGTATTTCTGTTGCCGCTATAACAACAAATACTAAAAAACAGAATAAAATAAATATTTAAGGGGGCTTTTATAGATAATGGTACGGAACCCTTCGTGAGCGGGTCCGACTCGCACTTGGCCGGTCTTTTCTAGTATAATTTTATCTTGTAACTATATACAGCAGTGTGAATGCAAACAATCAAACATAATAAAAATAAGCAAGTATACATACATACTATAGTATTGATGAAAATATTTTATTTTATTACTATCATCATGACCATTTGCATACTATCTCATGTATGTAGTAGCTTTTATAATAATTAAAAAATTATCAAATAAGACATTCTTATAAAAAGTTTGGGTAAACAGTGATGTATTAATCAATACTTCTATACTAATATTATAAAGCTGAAGAGTTTGTTTGTTTGGTTGAACGCGCTAATCTCAGGAACTATTGGTTCGAATTGAAAAATAATTTTTATGTTGAACAGTCCAATTATTGAGGAAGGCCATAGGCTATATTACATCACGTTTTGACTAATAGGAGTGGAGCAGCAATGAAAAAATGTTGCAAAAACGGGAAAAAAAATTTTTTGAGAGCTTTCCTTGCGTGCGCTCGCTACGTAAACGGTAAAAGTTACGCAAAAATAATGTATTACCTACGAAATTGTTCCCCTTTAAAAGATCTAAAAAAAATCTGCGACAGCATATAGTAAGTAAGTAAAGTAAGTAAACAGCCTATAACTGTCCCACTGCTGGGCAAAGGCCTCCATCATTGAAATCAAGTCATCGCTACAATTGATGGGTAATGGCTTAATCACCACGCTTGCCGAATGCGGGTTTGGTGATCACAAACCCGGGCTATGCATCGAAAAATCCGAAACACATTTTGCCCGACCTGGGATTTGAACCCGGGACCTTCGGGTATCGGGCCGAGCGCTCTGCCACTCGGCCACCGAGGCGTGCAGCATATGCCTAGCTTTCAAGGTTGACTTACTATAACCTTCTTCATGGTAATCAATTAACGCGGGTGAAACCGCTGGGCACAGCTAGTTTTGTATATTTAACTAATTAGTATAGATAATTTCTTTATTTTATTAAAACTTACAATGGAGTCAAGTTACACAAAGGTGGTTGTTGTGGAAAACGTTTATGTAAGTATATTTTTTTACCATAACATAACACAGATTTTAATTAATTTGTAATAGCTAAGGCACCTTTGAAACACAAAGGCAGCCATTATAGCAACCTTATTAGAAAAAACTTCATCGGAAAGCAGTTTCAGTTCAACACAACGTCACTAGTTCCACTATAAACAATTCGCCTTTATTACCTTTGGCTAAGGTTGGAATTTCTATAGCAGTCAATGACACTGGTGGCAAATACAAGTTTGCATTTAATATTGACTCGTCAACAGTGGATTTTGTTTGAAACTTTTCTCATTTCGAACCCAGACTGACTGGAAGGACCACGCCGCACATTCGACTGGCTTCATATAAATGTCTGGTGTGTATTAGACGTTAGAACTACATGCTATGTTGTCGGCTGTGTTTATGCTTAACGTAGATAAACCAAAAATTAATTATATATAAATTGTGCTGAAAAAAACCGGCAAGAAGAAAAAAAGGCAAAAATTACTTATGCCAAATAGTAAGTTAAATTAGTTATCATATCACACTAATATTATAAATGCGAAAGTTTGTATGTATGTATGTTCGTATATTTGTTGCTTCTTCACGCTGCAACGGACGGATGGATTTGGTTGAAACTCGGCATACAGATAGTTTATAACCTGGATTAGCACATAGGATACTTTTTATCCAGAAATTCTTACGGGAACGGGAACCACGCGCGTGAAACCGCGAGCGGTCGCTAGTAATTCTATAAAACTTCACTGATGCCTTCACATAAAGAAAGAATCGGGACATAGTAAAAAAATAACATGACTTAATTTCTCTTATTACTTATTTTCTTCTTCTTCTAAATCTAGGGCTTTACTACCTATTTGACTGTTTTTATGTTTCATGTTTGTGAAAGACCTAAGGTAGGTATCAAAGTGCCAAATCTGCCTACTGGTGCAATGCGGGTTGGTTGGTATGGTATCAACGTCTGCCTCGAATATCAACCGATACCATCGCCTTTATATTCCCTCCGCTTCGAAGCATAGTTCAAAACCTTAAATAATTTGGTCAACCATCCAATGCCCCGAAATTACAAAAGCAGCTGCACACCCACGATTGCAGCCCGAAACCGCCGACGAGCTCCATAAGAAATGCAAGAAACGTACAATCCAACCGCAATAAATCGCCACAAGCCGGCCCCGAACAAAAGCGTTGCGTGAAAGCAAATTATTAGAGCCGAGAGAATGCAATTTACAAGGCGAAGGCACCAATATGTCTCCGATGCAAATGGATAAAAATCAACCGCTCGCTTGCCGTAGGAGAAAGAACAAAGTGGCATTTGATGTATAAAGTATTTACGTTGATAGGGCTTTCTGTTGCGGTCAGACTGGGGAATGCATTGGCCTTCTGTCTTCTTAGGCTATTTTAATGCAGTAGTAGTAATTTGTTAAAAGGCTTATGTGATCTGTCATCGTCAGATTTAGAACGTCTCGCTGCTAATTATATGAAATAAATCATTGCTCGCTGCTAGGCTTAGTACAATGATCTCTTCTGTGGCTTAGGCATAACAAAAGCTTATAGGGTTTGATAAGTCGATTTCTGTGATTACAACGACGAATCTAATGTACAGTCGGCGGCAGATCAACCTACCCAAATCTGTGAAATTTCTCCAATGAATATTGATTCTTATAACCAAACAATAAAGTTCAAAATTGATTGTAGAAATTTGACAGTTTTGGGTAGGTTGATCTGCCGCTGTGTGTACCTAAGATGGTCACCCCAAATGGAACGTTTGTAACAAATATTTTTTATTTATTTTTTGTTTTATGAATTTATGCATCTTTGCTTACAGCCAATTAAAGGCTGATGATGAATATGATGAACATAAAACAATCAATAAACAGCTGACGTGCATTGCTGGTCTATGCTGGTTTAGCCACAGAGCACATTCAGCTGTCAACGTGACATCCAATAACAACAAACCAAACGCAACTACCCAAAGCGTCTCGTTTTCTTTTAATACATCAAATACTTCACACATTTCCACTTTTTAATTTGTCATTCGACTACTTAACGTGACGTTTTGTGCAGTGCAATCATTAAAAGATCCCGGCGTTCGCGCGAGTCGTGTATAGACAATAGATGGTTGTCTATAGAGCTCGCCTCTATGGCGGGTCTATAGTCTATGGTGCAGTTTAGTCTATGCGCGGTCCCCATTCAATTTCGAGTCGCTCGCAGTGAATACTGAATGCAACGCGTTCGAGGAAGATCGTGAAAGAAATACCTTTCGAATGTTTCAATTTGAAATGTGAATTTAAGGCGAGTTTGTTTGGGAATAATGTAGTGTTGCGAGGGACGTTGACGAGCTAGAAACAACGCTTATACAAAATATTAGAGTTTAAAATTGTATGTGTACGAAATATCATCAGCTTGGGTGGTAGGTCCATAACCTACCACGCTAGCCCAATGCAAGTTGGTGGGTTTTAGCGCCTGCCATCTTACGACAACAACCGGGACCCACGGCTTAACGTTTCTTCCGAAGCATGGAGGAGCTTGAGTTTTTTTTATCCCGATTAATATCACCATCACTTGAGGCTGCCTTAACATCAATGTAAGAGTTTCAAAAGCCAGTTCATTTCTTATCCTTCAGAATTCCTGGCAGTTTCACCATCAACCTTGTTGTTACTTAGATATTAATATAAATATGACTTGTGTGTCAAATTTTTTAATGACGCAGGGTATTATATCTCTATTTTTTGTTAATTAAGGCGACACGTGGAAAAAATACATTAACTTTCATCGAAGGTTGTAGGAGTATGACAAGATCAACGAATCTGAAATTTTGATAAAGATAACTTCATGCCTTTGTCTTTAAAACCCTTGCTCAAAAACACGATTGTGTAATATACGTAGCGCCTGCGACAATTAAGACCGCAAAATAACAGTATCTAAAAAAAATATTTTTATAAAATTACTGGTTTTAGTTATTAAAATATGCAGCAACTAAATTACGAATATTGATGTTATCAATATATTTGAGTGATTTCAAAACATATAGATTAAGTAATTTCATTGTAATTTACTTAATAGCATAAATGATTATTTTTTTAGAGATGTTTTCGTAAAGAATTACGATCGAGTCAAAATTGCACAATCGTGTTTTTGAGCAAAGGTTTTAAAGACAAAGGAATGAAGTTATCTATATCAAAATTTCAGATTCGTTGATCTGGTCATACTCCTACAATTTTCGATCAAAATTGATGTATTTTTTCCACGTGTCGCCTTAAACAAATATACATAAAGCATCTTTGAATGTTTTTAATAATAAGTAGATCTATAAAATTGTACTGGTATTATTCTGCATCAAAGATTATTCGAATTTCATCAAGTGTTTCAAGTTAGCTAACCCGCAAGCAAGACCAACGTTTTCTAACAAAAAAAAATAAGAATAAAATTCAAAATAAATCTAACCCCACCGTACAAGTGAGCAAGCACTTATTGAATAAACATATTTCTTAGGGTGTAAACACGGATACCCCTCTGGCTTTCCAAAACTTGACCTTCCGTTCTATTGAATACATTTCCAATTGAATGTCATAGTACAAGAATGACAGAAGCACGCAACGCCATAAGGAACAGCAGGTTTTATTCAGAGTTTCGAAGTCAATATTCTCACACTATGATATTATACACACAGAGTCGCCCTTTACACACACAGCCCTCACCCACACACACACACACACACACACATACACACACACACACACACACACACACACACACACACACACACACACACACACACACACACACACACACACACACACACACGAACACACACACACGCACCCTCACAGGTGTGAAACGCTGGTTTAGTTATTTAATCAAAAAATAAATGGATGTATCGTATTCACACTGGTAAATTTTCCACTATGGCATTGAGATACAAGCGGCCAAGACGGGCCGGATACTTGTGGCACCCTTGAGGGCATTTGCTCTTTCATTTGATATTTTCATATTGTATTGGTAAGATTTCAAAAGTCACTCTATCAATGTACAGCGAGATATGACGTGTTTTGAAGAGGGCATGCAATAAAAATGTGAATAGCGGTCCTGTTTTGGGGTCTGTGTATCCCTTTTCAATTGCCGTGGTTAAAGTAACGATACTAAAAATAATTAGTTTATTATTATATTTTTATTCACTTTAATTTTTTTTTTTAAATGCATAAAGCGAGGAGCTCGATGGTGCAGTGGTTAACGGGCTACGTTTGCGATTGCTGAAGCTAAGCAACTTTCGCAAAGGCCGGTCATCGGATGGGTGACAAAAATGTATCATCTCGAGCTCCTCCGCGCTTCGGAAGGTACGTAAAGCCGCTGGACCCGGCTGCATTAGCAGTCGTCAAAAAGCATCAATCCACTGGGCCCGCGTGTGGGTTAATGATCTGTTCTCCCTATACATCCATCTCATTTTATGTCCAGCAGTGGGGCATAAAATGAGCTGGTAATGATGAGGATGGTGATAATTATTTTTTGTAATTAATGGTAATATTAAACTTCGTACACGTTCATGTCGTACCTGCAAAAATGATAACAGCAAACAACGAAATCGCAATAAATTACCTGCTAGTTGCTGGCAACACTCGCGAGCAATAAAAAAAACAGCCGCACCCATATAATAAATTCTGAGTGACTTTTTGTTTCGCCCGCGTTCAAAAAAGGAGAAACTGTCGTATTTCCCTGTGCGCTCGTAAAGTATCCTGACGCCCTAGATGGGATAGAATATGCACACTCGATATTGTTTCTTTGAATTTTAAATATGGCGGCGGATCGTATTATCGCACCCAAATTCTAACCTCAAACTTAGCTGTCACAGATTAAAGATGAAAATGGCGCAAAGCTTTTTGACAGTTTACTTTTTAAAACGAAGGAAGTTAGGGTGCGGCATTTATTGGCATGCATTACGAAAGATCGCGTACTTACAATAAATTGTCTTGTTTAAATTCTTATAGCTTCAGAGTACTAACCACACAGTTTTAACAATAGAATGCAGTTACATGTTTCTTTTTAACTAACTGAGAGAAGAGTTTTTTTAATGAAACAAAGGTGAATAAAAATAATCGCAATCCCAATAGCAAAGTGCGGTTCGCTAAAATTACTCCACCGGCACCGGAAGACCTGACAGACGGCAAAAGAAAAGCGACCCGTAACGTGACGCGCGAAACGCAAACAAAACCATATGCTGCACCATGCAACTGCTCATGAATGGATGAGGCTGTTGCCGAGATACAAATTCTCGCTTACATTACAGTGTGCCTCAAGGAATGAAATTAAAAGCGTCCGTGCTGTATCGATTATATTGCGTGACAAAGGTCACCAAGACATTCGACAGTTACCTTACGTTACAAATTAAATTAAACCAAATAATGTATTTTGCACCCTGTTACATAGATAACATATAAGGGTTGCAAAGAAAGCATAAAGGTATTAAGGTGAGCAGTGAAACAGTAGCAAAAAACTCTCCGGCTCAGCAATACTTAGCAAAGCCATGACGCTGATTTTGAGATAGAGGCCGAATTGCATTCGTACTATTAGTATTAAAGTTGTTCCATGCATATTTTAAATATGATAAAATTAACCAAATGGGCTGACTCGTGACGATGGAAAGAGTTAGAAGCTAGAAGCTGTCCCAGCTTGAAATATCGCTTAACCTTATTTAAGACACCCAGTTTTTTTTGCCGCTGTTTGAGCCTTAATTTCGATGGTGTCGCCGAAGTTCAGACTGGAAGTCAACTTCATGCCCAGGAGATTAAGGTTGTCGGTAATCGGTACAGTCATACCTCGGAAAGTAGGAGTCAGGTTAAAAGGACTCCTTTTGGCAGTGAACAGACATGCCTGCGTTTTGGTGGCGTTAAAACTAACTAAATTACTGTCACCCCATTGGGAGACACCACTTAGAGTCAAGTTTGTCCGCTATATCATGGCTTCTCTCAAGGAACACAGTTCTTTCATGCTGACTCTAGCGCTGGACAAATATCTTTCTGTGACCGTGCTGTCATCTGCATACCCAATAATTCCGGGCATGAGCAGATCATTAATAAACGAAAATAAATAATTAAATTTAAAAAGAAAAAATAGAAAATACGCGACAATGCTCTCTGGTGTCCACATAATACCTACCAGGGTCGTGGTGCCAATCCTGTACTATGCTGAGTGGGTGACATTTCAATGCCACTATTTTTAGGTTTTTGATGTAGATCCCTACCCTTGGTGTTTATTTATTTAGAGCTGAGCAGAGTCTGTCCTGCAAATATCTTCGTGGCTCTACGTCCACACTGCTACGAGTAGCCCAGACTAGTCCCCCTTGGATTGGAGGAAATTCTCATAATATGCACATAATCCAAATGTTTGTTTTTTGATTTCTATCACTTCAATTACTGTTAAGGCTTTAACCATTTCTGTGATCTAGTAGTTAGACCACCCCTGTCTCAAAGCCATCAATTGAAAGGACATCAAGTTATATTCCCAGTTGTCACTATTTGTACTAAGTTTGGTTGGTGATGGGGCTTGTATTAAATCCACATGGCTAGACTAATATACATTTAGGTAAAATGATCTATGTCACTATAGCAAAATTAGTTGCATTGTCATGTGTCGACAGTTATAAAGTTAAGATACTTAATTCCTCGGTAGTTGAGGAGTAAGTAAATCAGATATTATGTACATCTATCACTCGAAATGAAACACGAACAAAGTTATAAATATAAAATGACAATCTGATTACTTGAATATTGTGTTTAATCTACTGAATTTATAAAAAGCGAACAAAGCTTTGACGTGAAAGTTCACTAATGCAATTTTTACTATTTCTGACTTTCATCTCTGTATCTTCGTGAAGTATAGACTTCCTTAATTATAATTATAATTAGCTATTTCTAACAAAAAATAAGGATGCCTAATTTTTTTTGTGGGGCTAGTCACCATTTCATTTTACAGACATCGGTAGCCGATCAAAGAGTTTTCCTTCGGTAAGGAAGGCCGTAATACTGCTCTTCGAAAAACTACTACTACAAATTGAACCAGAAACTATCAAATGTCTACTTAAATACATTTTGCAGTTGATTGCAGTTCATTTTCACCCGATACTGCTCGTATAGTCCCCCGAAACACAAGTTAATCCCCGCGTTCCACCGAACTAAAACCGAGATGCCCTCTCGGACGTATAATTGCGCCGAAAATTTCGGATACACTCCGGGGCCTCAAGTGTTGGCATATTCAAAAATTTCAATACCTACAAACCGCTGCCGTGCGGGGTTTTTTGGATCTGACACACGGAGGCAGACGCTCCGCGAACATTGTAGAGACGCCAGCATATCACTATCATAATCTGTCAAATTAAGATTTTGAGCTTTTATTGAAGATATTTGTGCATGCGTCTGTACAGAATGGAAGTATTTGTTATTGGTAATCTTTAAATTTAATTTAATTGCTGCATTGTGTGAGCATATTGTGTTCAGGGTAGAGTCGAGGGAAAGAGATCCCGTGGTCGCTCGCCAACCCGATGGACAGACCTCATTACCTCCCTCACTCAATGCACAATGACCGATTGCTCTCACAAAGCTTCTAATAGAGCCGAATAGAGACGCATTGTGAGAGCCACTACTCACCAGGACCCCCTCATAACCACAACCACTGCCAAGAGTGCCTGACTAAGAAGAAGAAGTCCTTTATAGTGTTATCTCACTCTTACGTCATGCAAGGGTTGTACTGAAAATCAGCGCTACGTATAATCCGTAGCTCATGCTGAGTGCAAATCCTGTTTGGCGACACTGTGCATGCAGCACTCGACAATGTACTGTTTTATTTTGATGATTTAATCATTTTATATTTTTTTCGTTATCAATATTTTTTTTACCAACTTCCTAAACCGGAGGACCTAAACAGGCTCTTCGCTCTTAAGGTCGTTGCCAAGCTTATGGCATATATCTTTACAGAGGAAGAAGAGTGAAAGGATGGGGTTGCACAAAAGATCCCGATGGGTCGAAGTGTTAATGCGAGAGGGAAACCTCGGCAGGCCCCACTAAGATAAGATAAGATAAGATACCACCTTCCTATTTTTAAGGATGTTGTGTACAGTGTCAACAACAACCTTGCTTTAAAGTTTATGCTGACACCCCCTACCAACCTTCCGGTTACAAAGTAGGTGTCAGACATCCTTACGCAAGCGCAAGGGATCATCTACGTCAGGTCAAGTGTGTAGAGTGTGTGTGTGTGTCGTATGTGTGTGTCGTATGTGTGTGTGTGTGTATATGTGTGTGTGTGTGGTGTACAGTGTCAGTCAAATAAATACCTATTCTATTCTATTTTACTGTTTTAGAGGTCCGGTGAATAAGTTGGAAAATAAACGATAAGACCTTATCTCCCAGTGACTGGAGCCATAGAAAAATTTAATTTCTATTGTGTCTGGTTTTATGGTTAACGAGAGGTTAAGTTTTCATAGTTTGTGTTCTGTGTTATAGAGTGAGTAATAACGTGCTTTATCTATCTAATTAAATGTTTATTAAAGGCAGTATCTGCAGTCTCATATTGATTTAATTACATTTATTGTTCATTCCTGTAACACGGCTTACTATTTAATTTTGGTAACATTTTTTTTTTCTTCATATGGATTGTTCACTATGTTCAACTTACTGTGATATGGATCAAAGTTACTCCTTGTTTTAATTTTTAAAAATTGCCAAGTGCGCTTTTTAGTTAATATTCGAATTAATTAAATCACCGCCGAGGATCATGTAGACAAAAACGAGAATGTGTATAAAATAAAACCAATTCTCATTGTTTGTCACAACGATGCTCTGTTTCACTGCCATACTACCTTTTATATTAACGAGATCCTCGTGATCACAGGTAGAACGGAAAAATGCTTTCCTCAGAGCCTGTCATGTCATGTCTGACACCGTTTTTATATTATCTATGTATAACTTTCTTAATTTTACTATTTAAATAGTAAATAGTTAAAACATGTTCATTCATACACACACATACATACTGTTAGAGATATACCATCAGCCAGACTCCGGGGTGATGGGGTCCATGAGCATCAACCGCCTGGCTGTCAATGTGGTATCTCCGTTTAGTCAGGCATCCAAAATGACCATTTAGCCATACAGCCTAACAGTCTATTCCGAACACACGCCCACACACACACACACACACACACCCCCTCAGACACACCCTCACCCACCCTTACACACACATACACACACATTCATATACAAATATGATCTTTGTAATGTTTTTTCATTTTTCCTTTTTTTCTCACATTTTATTTTCCTTTGGTATTGTCCGCTAAGGGTAAGAGCGAGACATCTCCAACACGAGTTTAATTATTACTTTCTGGAGATGCCTCGCAAACAACTTTTGTAATTTTCTTTTTTGGAAAATAAAAACTTTTTTTTTTACTGATTTACATTAATGAGACGTTTTTTTTTCTGTTCGCTGAACGAAAGGCTCGTACGTCACGCGTATTATCAGAGCAGGGGTAGGAAGGGAGTTATCAAAAGATTCCTCATCAAAAATGAACGACCGATGTCGAGACGCGAGTGGCTGAAGGCTGTTTTTATCTGCGAGTGTACAGTCACGAGCACTAAGATGTTTTTAGGGTTCCGTACCTCAAAAGGAAAAAACGGAACCCTTATAGGATCACTTTGCTGTCCTTGAAGCTGTGCAAAAATCAAACTTCTAAGTTAACAAAAAAAAAGATACGGCCGTTTATGTCGCAAAAAACGTATATTTCGACACTCTCAAGGGAATCAAAATTCATAGGGTACTTGCCGTTGACCTAGAACTATGAAGTTTGGCAAGTAATAGGAAAAATCTGAAAACAATACATATTTAATTAAATCACAAAAAAGTGTCTTTATGCAAGGAACAGGGGTTCACATTTTGAAGTAAGTTAACCGTGTCATGTGGGGTATCGTATGAAAGGGATTCATTAGCACAAGCTTAAACAGATTTTTAATTATTTTTGTGATGTATATAGTTTTCAATACTCATAAATTTGCACGGAACCCTCGGTGGGAGAGTCCGACTCGCACTTGTCCGGTTTTTTTATATATTTTTCGGGTAAGCACAGTGCCTTAATCTCACCTAACGTTAAGTAATGATAAGGTCAATGATGGAAGTGCACATCACCCGGGATCCCCAACTAGTGAGGCACTGGCTATCTTAGCTCTAGCTGCCGGAACACAACAATGCTACAATCACTGATGTTATGGCGACATATTTAGAAAAGTTGGTGTATACACTTTTGACCCTTATTCCATTATGTTAAGAGTTACATTGTTTACATTTTAATGCTCGTAACTGTACTCTACGGAATGCCTATGGATTATTCCCAATGAGCTCACTATTCTATGGGTAGATAATTTACGCACCATTAAGTGGACATTACTTAATAGGTTCTGATCCTAACTACTATGAGTATTTTAAATCTATGGGTAATTAGGTACATGTTTGTCTACTTGCTTTGGTGGTAGGGCTTTCAGTCCGTCCACCACCATCTATCTATAATAAACGATACGATATGTCTATTCTATATTATTGGTTCGCGTATGTTTTTTTAAGCTTCAGACATTAATTTTTGAACACCTACCAAACTCCGCGCGTCTTGCAAAAAAATCGCTCGACGTCTATGTATGTGTGGTGATGAATATTTTATGTTCCATTAAAGCTTTTTCAATATTATGTTTCGTTTCCGTAAATCATGCGTAATTCGTATTTTGAACGATTGAATAAGGTTAAAGAAAGCTTACAAATAAAACGGTAAAATATCAAATATGGTTCTGAATAAATATTTATTGTAAATGTCGTTAGTTCTATAAAAACTGTGCAGTTTTTTTCGTCTATTTTTCTCGATTCGAGAGTGTAAGCACTTTGAAGTATTCTTCACATATTTAGACGTTAATTATGATGTCCGCCTCTATGGCCCATTGGTAACGACCACCAGAGGTCCCTGGTTCGATTCCCAACGGGGGGTACATGTTTGTGTACTTGGTTTGGTTATTTACACCACAATCTTATCTAAATATGTCGCCATAACATCAATGTTAATAGCATTGTCGTGTTCCGGCAGCTGAGATAAGATAGCCCACTGGCTATCTTATCTTATGTGAGATGAAGGTCAAGTGCCTACCCGCAAAAAAATGTTGATGATAGACGATTTGGGAAGCCTAAGTGTTCAGCCCAACCCACTGAAGTTATTAAAAGCTTAACGCTTCTAAACGTTACAAATGCATGGCGAAACTCATGTCACGTTATTATTACTTAACCACGGTCGAAATCAAAACAACAGGGTGTGTTTTAATAGAAATTATTGTGATTGGCCAGATACTATCTGCGACGCGTCATGGGGAGAATTTTTAATTTTCGTAATAGATTTAAATGTGGACGCATTCGTTATGTTATTCGGTTGTGTAAGTCGGTTGGTTGAAAGGCGTCGCTCGTACGTATAAATTGATAAGTACAATTCGAAAAAGTTTTGGACAGTAGTATTGTACCTATAGTTATTAGAGCTGCTAGTGCGGCACAATCCTACTACACTAGCTGTCTTCGCCACTGGACATTGCTTTTGCTTAAAATCAGGCCGTGCAGAGTCATTTGACTAATCTTATTTAAAAAAAAAACGCTTAACATACTTACTTAGTTGTTCTTAAACCAGACACAATAGAAATTCAATTGTTCTATGGCACTGTGGTTACATTGGGCGTCCAAGTATTTATGCAAAGCTGAGTCATTAACATATTTAGGAAAGGTACTAAATATAAAAATAATTTTACTTCGATACAAAATATAAGCAAGTTTTATTTTCTGATTTCAAATTAAACCAAATGGTTAATTGCACTCATGTGGTGCAATGTAAGTTCACCCGTACAACATATATTGAAAGATACTTAATATGGGTACCTAAGTTGTGTTTATTTTACATATTCATTAGCCTTACACTGATCATAGACAGACAAACAGACACCGACTCGTATAACTAAAAAATGTTACATTTACAAACATGAATATACTGACTTTGTACTGTACAGTCAGTATTGGAAGTCGCTGACAACTCGAGTAGCATGCCATAAAAGACTCACTTTAATCTGACAAGTGCCTGTAAGACTATTTACTAAAGAAAGAATAAAAATTCATATTCACAGGCAAAAGATCAGTATTCACAACCAAGAAATCTAAGACACAAAAATAGACTGGCTCTTCCCTTCACTAAACTCCATATGGTTAGCTCATCCACTCATCACATGTCAATTAAAATATTTAATAAAATACCTACTGCAATTAAAAATATTTCTAAAGATAGAGAGTTTTATGCCAAGTTAAAGAAATATTAAGCAGAGAATTGTTTTTATAGTTTACTAGAGTTTTTTAATAGTTAAGTTATTTAAGTATATTACGATCTCAAGAATTCGTGTTAATTAAGATTAAGTTTAAATTTATTAAATAATTAATTATGTTTATTGTTGCAATGCCCTTGCAGGGCCATGTTTGGGACTTAATACTGTTTTTATAAAATCTTTGTACAACATGATGCAATAAACACATATGACTATGACTATGTCTACTTAGTTGATTTGATAATGTACTACAATGTACGACGCATCGCTAAACAATTAATCTAATACGGAGCGTTTGTGCCCCGTACCATAAGAAAAACTGTTTTATTTCTTTCCAATTAAAACTACAAATAAGTTTTAAATAATGAACTACCATATTGAAGTGTGTGTTAAGAGTAATCTACTAAGAAAATTTAGATGCTTAAATCGGTCTGGTTTGCCTGTAAAATGCAAATCTATGTTTTAAAAGAGGTTACTTTGATATTTTTTTTCTCTGTTATAAAAGTTAACAAATCGTGTTTTTGCAACTAGCAAAATGAAGTCAAATAAATGAAAAATCATGTCATCAAATATCATTTTTATGTGATTTCTAATTGTTGGAAAAAATCAAGATCCCCGCCACGTAAATTTCCAATGCGTCGTCTTAACACATTAGTGTTAATATACACTTTATATAAAATCAAGCTGTTTGAACCATGGCTAATTGCTTCTGAGAATGAGTTCACAAGAATTATAAACAAAAATCAAAAATATAATTTAACTACAACTAGGTACAGACTATCTATTTTTTATTACTTAGCTAACAGTGAACACAGTGAGCGATGTAATTGATATGACTCAGTAATACTTTATCAAAACGGAAACACGACAGTTATCATACCACGCCTCATCGGCGGTGACCCAAAACAGATTATGAAATGAAAATCGCGTGAAATCACTCCATTTAAAACACATAGTAAGACAAACACATAGTAAAACACATAGTAAGTTTATGGCACATAGTAAGAGAGAGAGAGAGAAGCCTATGTCCAGCAGTGGACGTGTGTAGGCTGATGATGATGATGATGAAGACTGAATTGTGTATGATGCTACAGCAGTTATTATTATTAACATTTAAATAATTTATGCGGTAGCTTGTTATAAGCTCATAAGTTGTTACATGTCGAGTATAAATTGTGAATAATGCTGTTAGCTCCGTAAACAAAATAAAAATAAATATAATAATAATAACTATACGTCACTTAATGTGATTCGTACTTTGCCTCTATCCTGTTCAATAAATACATACTTTTATTTATTAACATTGTTTATTGAAGCATCAGAGAGTTGGAGTTGAGTTGGAGTTGGTTTGGAGTTTGATCTTTTTTAAGTTTATAAAAAAAAATCTAAAGTTAAAAAAAAAAATCTTACGGGAAAGCACTTGGCCTTCATCTCACCTGATGATAAGTGATAAGGCTGAAGGTGGAGGCGCACTTCACTCGGAATCCTCAACTACTGAGGCACTGGCCATCTAACTGCCAGAACACGAAAATGGTACTTACTAACATTGATGTAATGGCGACATATTTAGTTAGGTATATAAGATTACTTGGATAAATTGCCCCTTAATTTGTTTCATACTTGATTAGTGCACAACGGGGTTGGCTACATTTGTATGATCACGTTAATTTTACAATGTTGTGTTTATTATGTAAATGTGGTTGTTTGTTGTGCCTTAAAAAAAAAGATAGTGATAGTTTATTTTTTTATATAGGGCCTTACAAATAAACAAAGAATAAGGTCCGAATAGTAATTCCATGTTTTGTCTCTTTTACTCTAATCTGAAATGACGTTTACATGACAGGAACAAAACACGGAATAACTATTCGCACCTTATTCTTTGTTTATTTGTAAGCCACATAGACTATTGTTTATTATTTTCATTTATTTATTTGTTCATAATTACAAAAATACAGCAATATACCTCGGGGAATAAAGGTCGTAAACACCATTTTTGGCGAAAATGAGTTAATGATGCAGTTTTGTATATAATTTCAAGCTCTATCGATCTGTGTTTTCAAAATTTCAATATTTAAAAAAAAAGTGTTATACGACCCATATTTTTTCATATCTTAACCCAGTTTTTTGAGTAAATAGTGGTGTATATGCCAATTGCATCGGATCGTGAAGTTGGTTTGGGTGTATCACTATGATTAATGCAGAATGTTTGGGTGTAAAAGCCAATGTAATAAGTGTTTGTCTTTTACGCCCTTTTGATCTAAGAGAAATAATTAAATATTTCATTTACGCCTTTTTTTTTAAAGAAAATAGCAAAATATTCCTTTTACACCCTTGGATTCTGTAGAACGGCGTTAAAGGGTATGAGTAAGTATTGAATTACGCCGTGTATGAAAAAGTCAAATAAATTCAAAAAATACAATTGAAAGACAATTTTCGACTCTATACAGTTAGTAATTGTTAATTGTTTTATTTTATTTGTACCTGGGTGAATAAAGATACTGTTGCGCTCTCTCTCAAACATATCAACTCATGTGAGCGAGATAGATAGACACAGCGCCACTCCGTCTTTATCTTTTTTTTTTGGAGAGAGATTGCTGATTGCATCAAACGGCATTTTCAGCTTCACCGGGCTTTTTTGGGGGCGGCGAACTTAAGAGCGTTTACGCCGCACACTAGCGCCACTAATGAAAAAATAAACATATCTAGTAATTAGAGATAGAAAATCAAATTATGCTCAACAAACTATTTGAATAATGAAGTAATTTAGCATTTTTACGTCACCTTATGAACACCTCACATGTTATGGTTTAGTTAAATAAGACGTTACGGCCACTTTTAACTATAACGCCATATTTAACTAAATCATAACATGTCAGGTGTTCATTAGGTGACGTAAAAATGCTAAATTACTTCATTCAGATAGTTTGTTGAGCATAATTTGATTTTCTATCTCTAATTACTAGATATGTTTTTCTTTTCATTGGCGGCGCTAGTGTGCGGCGTAAACGCTCTTAAAGGGTACCTCAAGCCGTGTGAAACGAATCACCTTCAGAGGTTTTCTAGAGGGAACGGCATCACACACTTAAAAGTGCGTGTCCCGCCGTGCCCTCCTAGATTCTCCGAAGGGATTCAGATCGGATTGGTCCGTCTCAATCGCATCGTCGGTCGTGCCGCATGGTGTTTTGTTATTGTTTTTTCGTAATGCGATGACGAATGTGTCGCGTCGTGCGTGTGTAATTAATTACTAATAAATATTATCAGAGTTCTGTCGTAAGAATTGGAGCGAAATACTTAAATTATTTGCGAAAAAGATGAATATCAATACTTGACAGACAGGCAATCAATACGTGCACCGAAGACTCCACTATACAACCAACCTTTAATTCTTCACCCTTCGCCGAAACTATTTCTTTGGATCACAATGTTCAACAAGATGTTTCTAGCTCTGTGCCAGTGGAATCGTCATCTTCGTTGAATTTCAAATAATCATCTGCTGACTTCTGCAAAGCTCAAAAGCCACCTACCGAATTATGCTCTTTGGAACTTAGTTACACAGAGTTTACTACTACTAGTTTACTACACCAAAAACGCAATAAATAATTCCGACGCACGTACTGAGTTCAATACTTCTATCAAAGACTCCACCGTGCAACCAGCAGCCTTAAATTGTCCACCATTTGCTTTCGATCACAATGCTCAACCCGATGTTTTTGGCTCTGTGGCAACAGCCGAATCGCTATCTTTGCTGAATCTCGAATCGTCATTTAAGAATTTTTTAAAAATAGAAATAGAAATATTATTTATTGCCAATACTGTGTACAAATTGTGCAGATGGTAAATTACGAAATTCAACCAAAAGACTTGAAACAAAAGTCTCCCACCGAATTATCTTCTTTATAAGTCACTTCCTTGCTTACAGATTTGACCGCCACACTAGCTAAAAATATTTACTCAGCACTATGCACCGAAACCCCGACTTTGGAACTTAATTATTCATCTGCACAAATTTGCATCGACCAATTCGAAGAGTCATGCACTGTGCCATCCGCCAAATCACCAACTTTGGACCTCAACACCTTGCATGAAGATTTCTATCTTACTTCGCCTAAAGCCTTGAACCTAACACCACCTATAATTTTGTCTTTGAACCTTCCCGTCGAAACGTCAAATTTAGATCCATTGCGTGAAATCATTCAATCTTCTTCGCAACCTAGCCCTTCCAATCAGAGCAAACCAGAAGCAAATGTTTAGATACTACCTACACAAGACGAACTAAAATTTCGACCAAAAAAAGTACGGAAAAAGGAAAAGGGAAGGGATAGAGTAACAAAATGGCTAGAAAAGAGGATGTCAAAGTTGAAGGAACCCAGAACAAAGATTTTGTATTACGCAATTTATATAATGCCTGATTACCTATTTCAATTGCCATATTTAATAATTTGAAACGTCTTTGTGATAGCGGAGTGATACCTAAAGCATACCACCTTGAATATCTGCAATTGCCCCACAATAAACTATTTAAAGATAAACTAATTGGCACTGACACTGAAGATGAAACCGATGATAATAATGATTAAAAATATGACTTAATTTAAAATAATAAAAATTTTTCATTCTTGACTCATTCATTATTGAAGTGGGGCAATTACAGTTGATTTAACTATTGATTTAAATTTAAATTTTCCTTACCAAGCAATTATTATTTTGATTAATTATGACTGTTTTTTCGTTTCCTTTTCTTTAATCAACAGTTAATGTTTATTTCATTAATAAATACTTAAATCTGAAACTTGGTTACTATTTATCTAAATCCCAACATCATTACTTTGCAATTTTGCGTTAGGTTTAGGATTTTATTTTTTTCATTGTTTTGTTGTGTTGTGACCCTGAGACTCTTTTGAGTCCAGGTATTAGCTTTAAGACCTGAATTTTATTGAATTCATTTTAACTTTATTTGTGTACTGTTTGTTTTATTTAATTTTTATTTTATTTTACCGCCGTAACTCCGAAACTATTGCACCGATTTTGACCGGACTAGAACTTTAGTGGTTGTTTTGGGAGCTCTACCCCTCCCCTCCACTGGTAGGGTCGGTGCATAGAGTCGGGAAATTCGGAGGGTGCGTTTTTAACTGTTAATTTTAAGTATAGACTAAGTTAGGCTAAGAATAATAGGTATAGTATATATATTACTCTACGCTACAAAGTCTCTACAGTTTAAATTTTTACATTGCCCTATTGGTTTTATTGTTTTATTGTTTTTATCTGTGTACACCGACCGGATTGTGCTTTTTGGCCAATCCTAATAGACTAAGTTGACTCCACATAGAGTCAAGCTTTACTCCTACCTTTATCCCCCATTTCACGTGTACCGACTGGATTGTGCCTTTTGGCAAATTCATTTAGATTAAGTCGACTTAGGAATAGTCAATCCTTACTCCTTTTCTTTCTGTTTTGACCGTATTTTGCTTTTGCAAACCCATTAGGACAACCTGACTTTTGTAGAATCCAAAATTTAAATTATAACTTTTAATTTTATTTTATTTTAATACGTTTATTGACTGGGTTGAGCTTTTTAGCCAACCCACTTAGGTTAAACTGACTCTAGGTAGAGTCTTAGTCATTTTACCTTTTATTTTACTGCATTTTATTGACTGGATCTAGCTTTTGGCTAACCCACTTAGGTTTAGGTTGACTCTACCTTTTTAAATTTTTAGATTTATAATTATTTTTTTAATTTTCAATTATTGTATATACCTGATATTTTATTGCATTATACAATTTACATTTTAACGTTTAAATTGACGCTCACCTCCAACCCATCTAAATATGTTGGCCAGAACCCCCGCGAAACGCACGAAGATCGTGAGCCCAGGTTCTTCCCCGATCGACCTAGTTAGGGTAAGTCCTTCTCCTCCTAATAAGACCTTCAATGTCAGAAGGAGCATAGGGGAGATTGAGGAGAAAATGGATCGGCAACAGGGGACTACTGCAGCTGAAGTAGTGGCGAAGACCCAGACGGCATCGCAGAAGACCAGGCAAAAGCCGACTCTTCCGATAGCAGCGAAAGCGCAGACGCGAAGAGCCTCTATGGATGCTCCGGGAACGCCACCTGGAACGAAGGTCTCCAATTTCAAGTCGACCGATCGGCTGACCCAGGCCCGAGCCTGGCTTCAAAGGGCGAAGGCACATATAGATGACTCTCGCAATTTGAGGACGGACATAAAGGCCGGGGTCATCCAATCGATCGACAACCTTTACCGGTTGGTGAAGGAGGCCGTAGCGGTGTCAACATCTCCGCCTGAACCTGTAAATAGAAAAGAGACCGAAGCTGTAGAGGGGTTATCTGGAACTGACAGCAAACAGGTTCTGGAATTATTAAAAGAACAGAGCAAGAAGATAGACTCCACCTTCCAGGAAATAGAAAAACTGAAGGAACAGATCTCTACCCAGAATACTCAGATCGTAGAGCAGGAGAAGACCTACGCAAGAGTGACAGCTGGCCCGAACAGGCGTACAGAGACGGCCCTGCACTCTCTGGTTATCACGTCCACGAATGACCAGGACACTGGTGAGGAAGTCCTAGAGAAAGTGCGGAAGGCGGTTAACGCCACTGACGGTTGGGTCAAAGTGGACAAGGTAAGGAAGGTGCGAGATAGGAAAGTGGTAGTGGGATGCGGAACTGAAGAAGCTCGTGAGAAAATTAAGGAACGACTCAAAGGCGCAAAAGACCACCTAACTTTCACGGAAGTGAAAAATCAGGACCCGCTGATAGTCCTAAGGGACGTACTGGCCAAACTCACCGACGATGAGGTGATCCAAGCGCTCCGAAACCAAAATAGGGACATCTTCCATGATCTGGAAAAGAAAGAAGACCGAGTGGAGTTCCGGTTTAGAAGGAGAGCCAGGAATCAGCACATTACGCATATGGTCCTGAGGGTTTCCCCGCAACTTTATGGAAGGCTAACGAGCAAAGGACATGCCCATATCGACCTGCAGAGGGTTAGAGTCGAGGACCAATCCCCGTTGCTGCAGTGCTCTACGTGTTTGGGGTATGGGCATGGCCGTAGATTCTGCAAGGAAACCGACCTAAAGTGTAGCCACTGTGCGGGAACCCATACGCGCGATAAGTGCCCGGTGTACGGTGCTGGAGCGCCCCCAACCTGCTGCAACTGTACTGCAGCCGGTTTCGACCAGACGGAGCACAACGCGTTTGACGCAGAGTGCCCGGTACGGAGAAGGTGGGAGGCACTGGCACGGGCCAAGATAGCATATTGCTAAGGTGGTCCCAAGTCGTTCACGGGCAGGCAATCACCCCGCCAGAGGATACGCAGTGGCCCAGGCGAACCTCCAAAGAAAACAGTTGGCAACGACCGAGCTCATGGTGGTAGCCAGCGAACGCAAATTGGCGTTCGCTCTGGTGCAGGAACCCTACGTTGGAGGGATTCGGAGAATGAAGGACTACCGCGGCGCGCGAGTCTACCAGTGTGCAACGATAGGAGATGGGACAGTGAAGGCAGCTATTGTCGTATTCGACAACGATCTCAGCGTCTCACTGTGCCCGAAACTCACGACCAATAACATCGTGGTGGTGAGGATCCGAACTTGCGACTGGGAGCTCGCGGCGGTTTCCTTCTATTTTGAACCCGACCTACCAATTGGGCCATACCTGAACCAGTTGAGCACGATCGTAGAGGAGCTGGGCCCAAGAAGACTGCTGATCGCCGGAGACTGCAATGCAAAGAGTACCTGGTGGGGTAGCACCATAGAAGACCTCAGGGGAGTAGAGATGTCCGGGACCCTGGAAGAGTCTGGTTTGCAGATATTGAATAGAGGTGATACTCCGACTTTTGACACCGTGAGAGGTAATAGGGAGTTCACCAGCTTTGTTGATATAATAGCGAGTACCGACGACCTGTTGGGGCTTATAGAAAACTGGAGGGTAGACCAGGGAATAACAAGCTCCGACCACAACACCATTCTCTTTGATGTTAAACTCCGTAAGAGCAAAGGCCTACAGGTCCAAAGAACAACGCGTCTGTACAACACGAAGAAAGCCAACTGGACAGATTTTACAGACGCCATGGTGCAATACAAACAAGAACGCAACATTAACATAGAGAGTATAAAAGCCTTAAGTGACAAAGACTCACTCGAGAAGGCCGTCGTAGAGCTCACAACAGCGATTACTTTGGCTTGTAGGAATGCGATTCCAGTGAAGAAGAACGCAGAGACCCTCTCCATCCCTTGGTGGAATGAGGAGTTGACCAAGCTAAAGAAGACGACGGCCACGTACAAACGGAGAATTCGTAACGCTGCGCCACATCGAAGAGAAAAGGCCGTTGAAGAATACCTGCAAAAGAAAGAAAACTATGAGTGCCACGCCAAGAATGCCCGTATAGCGAGCTGGAAAGAGTTCTGCGAGAAGCAGGACAGAGAAGGGGTATGGGAGGGGATATACCGCGTTTTGAAGACGACCGCCAGGAGACAGGAAGACTTGGCCCTAAAAACCGAAGAAGGTACTTATTTAACACCCCAAGAATCAGCGAACTTACTGGCCGAGACATTCTACCCAGAGGACCTGGAAAGTGATGATAACGCAGACCATCGCCGGGTCAGACAAACGGCAGAGAGAGTAAACGATCGGACAGATGATGAGCATCTGGATCCTCCGTTCACCTCGATAGAGCTAAAGACCGCGATGGGGAGTTTCAACCCAAAGAAGGCCCCGGGAGCGGATGGCTTCACGGCAGACACCTGCAGCCGAGCCTTGGAGCATAACATCGAAGAGTCGCTTGCCCTATTCAACAAATGCCTAGAATTAGGACATTTCCCGGACACCTGGAAAGAGGCCACAGTAGTGGTACTCAGAAAACAGGGCAAGGACGACTACACAGTATCCAAGGCGTACCGACCCATCGGATTACTTCCGGTACTGGGCAAGGTTCTCGAGAAGATGTCGGTAGCACGGATCAAGTACCATCTTGTACCGAGGATTAGTACTCGCCAATACGGATTCATGCCCCAGAGGAGCACCGAGGACGCCCTCTATCACCTAATACACCGCATTAGAGGTATGGTTGAGCTGAAGAAGCTGGTTACCCTAGTGTCATTGGACATAGAGGGGGCCTTCGACAGCGCGTGGTGGCCAGCAATCAGAATCCGATTGGCTGAGGAACAGTGTCCGGTCAATATCAGGAGGCTACTCGACAGATATCTCAGCTGCAGGAAAGTTACAGTAAGATACGCTGGGGAGGTAAGCACGCGAAGCACCAACAAAGGATGCGTGCAAGGGTCAATCGGTGGTCCAATCCTCTGGAACCTGCTTATCGATCCACTGCTGAGGGGGCTGCAAGAGAGGGGGGACTATGTCCAGGCTTTTTCCGACGACGTGGTTATGGTGTTCCACGGGGATAGGGCGAGTGACGTGGCTCGACAGGCTAATGCCGCTCTCGTCTATGTTCAGCAGTGGGGTGTCAGCAACAAACTGAAGTTTGCGCCGCACAAAACTTGTGCGATGCTTATAACGCGCAAGTTGAAGCATGATACGCCACGACTGAGCATGGGGGGGATCGGCATTGGCATGTCGAAAGAAGTGAAGATCCTGGGCCTCACTATCGACGAAAACCTTACCTTCAATACGCACATTGCCAACCAGTGCCGAAAGGTGGTAGGTATTTATGGTCAACTATCTAAGGCGGCAAAGGTTAGTTGGGGCTTGGACCCCGAGATAGTTAGGTCCATCTACACGGCGGCGGTGGAGCCGGTTATTTTGTACGCAGCGGCTGCGTGGGCTCCGGCGGCGAAAAAACTCGGTATCAGAAAGCGGCTCAACACGATCCAGAGGGGTTTCGCGCAAAAGCTCTGCGGAGCCTACCGCACAGTCTCCCTACACTCGGCACTGGTACTTGCAGGGATACTGCCTCTCGACCTCAGGATTGCAGAAGCAGCCGCTCTGTATGAGGCAAAGAGAGAGTCATCGCTGGAAGTACTGGCAGGCAGAGAGACCGAGAGTGCGGTGGACTTCGTCGGCGCTCCACATCCGGCGGCGCATATGGGTTTGGAGTTCGTGTGCCTGGAAGACCAAAACCTTGTGGTCAGGTACAATGTGCAGGCGGTGCGAATCTTCACAGACGGCAGCAAGCTTGAGGGGAAGGTCGGAGCAGCACTTTCCATATGGAAAGGTGAGGCCGAGACCCGATCCATAAAGCTATGTCTGTCCGCGTACTGCACAGTCTACCAAGCGGAACTTCTAGCGATATGCAAAGCCACGGAAGTGATTGCGCGGGGAAAGGAGACGAGTTATGGTGTGTATAGCGATTCGAGGGCAGCGCTGGAGACGATCGCCAACCATCACTCTCTCCACCCCCTGGCGGTGGAAGCACGGAAGAATCTGCGGGGGGCCTTCACCCAGAACAAAGCTGTATCTTTGTTCTGGATCAAGGCGCACGCAGGACTTCCGGGCAACGAGCGGGCCGACGAGCTGGCCAAGACGGCTGCACTGAGCTTAAAGAGGAAGCCCGATTACGACGCATGCCCAGTCTCGTACGTCAAGAGGCTACTGCGAGAAAATACGATTAAAAGCTGGGACCAACGCTTCCGCGAAGGGCAGACCGCCTCCGTCACAAAGCTCTTTTTTCCGGACGTTAGATCGGCGCACAAGATGGAAAGGAAGCTGCAGCCGAGAGGTCCGTTGACGCATATCCTCACCGGGCATGGGGGGTTCGCCCAATACTTGAACCGCTTCAAGTGTAGGACGAGCCCTTCATGCATCTGCGACCCCGAAGTCGAAGAGACGGTCCCCCACCTCCTCCTGGAATGTCCCTCCACCAGCACATACAAATATGACTTTGAGCAGAGATCTGCTATGGAACTAAAAATTGATAACTTGCACGAAATTATTTCGTGCAAGTACACAATGAAAGACTTCATAGAGTACAGTATAAAAATTTGTAAATTAGCTATAAGTAGGAATAAGGATAGCAGCTAAGTTTTGTTTCGCCTATAATTGTTATTTATAGTGTTGTAAGCAGGCAGCAGTAGTATGCTATGTCTTATTTGGCAAAGTACTGTAACATTGTATACTGTATATAAAATTGTAAAAATTTGTGCTAGGTAAAATTCTAAAGCAATAAATAATGTGTACCGCCTTTTCTTACCCCAAGACTAAAAAAAAAAATGAAAGAAATAAAAAAGGATAGGATAGTCTAGATTAGACAGATGGAAAGCCTAATAGATTAGACGGGAATCCCACCCGTAAAAGTATAAAAGATGATGTATGGAAGTGTAGTATGAGGTATGAAAGTACGAGAGGCATAAAAGAGAGAACTGGAATGAATGAGGAAATCAGATATAAAATAGGCTCCGATTATGTTGGAGGTGCTAGAATTATTAAAAAAAAAAAAAAAAAAAAAACATTACTTAATTGACTCTCTAAAGTTATTTAATAAATATTTGCTAATATAAAAGCAACTCTGTCTGTATGTCTATTGCCTCTTGACGCTTAAACTGCTGACCTGTACAGATTTAGATGAAATTTGATATGGAAATAGTTTAAAGTTAGGGAAGGTAATATAAAATGTCTAAATATAATAAAATTATAATTATACTATTATAAATTTTACACTATATTGATAAGATTACATTGGTTTTTAAGCCCAAAATCCGCTTAGAGTGATGTCAAGATAAACGTAGTTACGCCGCATGGTGTGTTTTCTGAACAGGCGTATCCACCATTTAATTCAAATTTTTAGGTTGTAACTCCATGCTAACTTTGAACTTATGAGGCTAGTTCAAATTCAAAGTATGTGGCGTTAAAATTCATTTAAAGCCAAAGATTTAACAGTTTTTGGAATGATTATACGTATAAAAACAAAAAAGTTATGAGCAAAAACTTTTTTTTTGTCACGTTTTTTGCGTCTTCTGTAAAGTTGCGATTTTGGTGTTTACGACCTTTCTTCCCAAAGGTATCGATATGATAGAAACGGAGTCTATAATTGTGTAAATAAAAAAATTGGTTACTTAGACTGATGAAATTACGGTTCGTGCTACAGAAAGTAAGCTCTCGTTAGGTCCTTTTCCCATAAACATTACTCAAAATAGTTCTTTGGTGTGTTATGTCCCGATCTCCTTATAATATTAATAATAATAATAATCATTTATTTGCATTTAACATGGTATACAAGATGTTACAAAACTATTACAGAACAACATGTTAAGCTAATACAGGTTTAGCATGCAAATCTAAGTTACAAAATTTATCTATGATTGTATACATTAATTAATAACATATCAAATTACAAACAAGCACAAAATGTTAAATTATATATTATTCAAAAAATTATTTATGTTAGAAAAAATATTATCTTTTAAAAATATTAGTAATTTCTTATTAAATAAATTGTCATTCAATTTCTTATTGGGAGCCATCCGTAACGTTGTAGGCTGATTATATTAACTATGATGCTTGAAAGGATCAATTCGAAACTAAACTAGGTAAGTAGTTACGTTAACTTAAAAACCAAACAATAACCAAGTAATATTAGACCTAGCATAGCAGACGACCTTCAAAATAACGATCATGTTCTCCAAAACGCCGTTGCCGCTCAACCCAATAATTTGGTAATGAAACACATACAAAATTCCCTTCTTAATAATGAGTTGGACGGTAATGTTCCTGCGTTCCGATCGTTAAATCAAATAAGAGTGTGTCACAGGCGAAATATCCTGGGCTAATTGAGGCTACACATGCAAAGTTATTAATACCTGTCCGGATGGCTGTTTGATGTTAATATTTGACTTGTTTTTATAGTAGTTAATAGTTTTGGCGAGCGATTTTCAACAGGCCTATTTGGATGAATAGTATTTTTTTTTGTAATATATCGCAATGGCGAAACACGTGTATTTAATCTAACATGATGAAATGGAATGTAATGAATAATTATTTATTTAGTGTCACACAGTAATACACGAAATAAAATAAAAATAAATCAGAATAAAAAAATGCAAAGTGACACAAAAAAAAGGAACATGATGGTAAAATGATAATAAATATGTCTTTAGTTTTTTTAAACTCTTATTGTTTTCTAAAGTTTACGCGAACACTACACATTGAAATGAAACAACTTTTACGGATCTACTCGCGTTTATTTTACACATTACTTATTTAATGTTTATCCTGACGTTTCGAACCCTTTGCAGGGTCCAGGGATGAATCGTTGTTCTCTAGCGAGTATTTGTGGTTTATCAAATCTGATGTATTGGTTGGGCCCCTCTAGGGAATGTTCGCATACTGCAGACGCGCTAAGAAATCCCTAGGATGATACGCGAGGCTATTGAAATTAAAAAAAACATCCGAATTTCAATAGAGAAGATGGTTGGAATCTACCACCAGCCCGGGATCCCTTCATACAAAATATTAAATCCCAGCCCCAACACCTTACTGACAGACCAAAAGATACTGTAAACTCTTTCTGCGTAAAACGGAACGCACCTGATTAAATTTAAATGAGGGTATACAAGCTACCAACTAATTATGATATGACCAACACCTCAGTCTCCCTGTGACCACGGACTCTGCAAAGGGTTCGAAACGTCAGGATAAACATTAAATAAGTAATGTGTAAAATAAACGCGAGTAGATCCGTAAAAGTTGTTTCATTTCAATTTTTTAAACTCTGTTTGAGACATTAGTCAATTTGAAAGGTAGTTAGAATTGGAGTAAGATTCAGGGTTATGTGTGGTTCCATTTTTGGCTTTTTATCGTCACTGACCGTGGCATGGGTGAGTTGAAAAATTATAATGACCATTTAATTCAGCTTCAGTGAAGCAATTATCTCTTAGAAAAATGATAAAAATTTAATTATAATGGCAGTATCATATTCCACATTCAACACAACAATAAGTAAAATTCCTTTGAGCTACCATCTAATAAATATTACTTGAGGCTACTGTATGAATTATAAGTGGTATACAAAGTTGACACACAATAACGCAATATAAAAAAGAACATAGGAAAACTATTAATCGTATACTACGAGTATTAGAGCGATAAATAACCGTTCCGTTTAACAAACGGGAACGATACGCGAAACAAATGAACGCAAGTCAAGAACTACAACAACCATTTAGAACCATTTAGTGTAGCTTGCTGCTACACTCATTCAAACAAATGAAGGCGACGTAACCAGAAAACAATAACAATTAAGAACAAATGACTGACGGAAAACGAAAGCTAAAACAATTGAGGTCACACAAAACAAATATACCGCAGCAACAACACACCCATACATAAATCAGGCTTGGAAGCAATCACGTACTAATATCCAGGATTCCGCGCCCAACTAATAACTATGGAGAGGACATATTTTATTAATTACCGTGGCGCGTTATCACGAAATATTACCTTTATGTCGTATATTTGCATATCGTGTTAGTCTATACGAAACATTGGGCGCGGTTGTGGCATGCGATGGTAGGGGACTCAAGTTTGGAGAACTCAGCGATTTAGTGATTTTCAGGAGCACTTCTTAATATGAGTTGAATGGATATGTAACCGGTAGTACCTAGTAATCGACCATTACAAACTAGAGTAAAAGAGTTAAAAATAACTTTAAAAAAAAAGCCTTTGGTTTTCAAAGTAAAAAAGTAAATAGTGTTAAATAATTTCGGCGGGCTGGTTAGAACCACGATAGCTCAATTGGAAGAGCCGGTATGTCAGAAGGGTGCAGGTTCAAACCGTGCCTGCTCGTGGAAATTTTTTCAACATTTGTGTTTTTGTAATTTGTTCGCAACAAAATTTGCGTTAAAAATTATATAAACATTAATAACTTTTAAGTTACAAGAAAAAAAAAACGCAATTGCGATCTGTGCCAAGCATTAGGTCAGGACAGGACTAATTATAGTCAAGTCCCAAATGTCCTTGGTAGGGAAGTTTTAATTCTCTACCAACCGAAAAGGTTGTGCGATAGGAACCAGATGACCCTGAAACTCGTACAGGGGACCATCAGATTAGAACTCACCGAAGCGCATTATTAGTCCGGTTGTCATAAGAGTTACCCCATGATCTTCCTATTCTCCACATAAGTGACCGGAGCTCTCAAGTGTGCTTATTTCTCGTTGTACGAAGAGTTTTCAAAAGTTTTCACTGCTCGGGTCGTTCAATCTAAAGTCAACTACCAATAATGTCTTCTTTGGATCGGAGTTGTAAGCGCACTCACTTCTCAGCACCCATCCTCGCCAGTTTCACTAGCCTACGCGGCTGGCTTTACCGGAGACAAGCATCTAGGGGTCGTCTCCAGTCACCAGGACTAATTATCCAGACTAGTTTCGGAGATGCAAGAAAAATCATCATCATCATCATCATCAGCTTATTTAATGTCCTTACTGCTCAGGCAGGAGCCTTCCCTATGGATAATGGAGGGCCTGTTCTCCCTAATAAACCACCATGCCGGCCCAGTGCGGATTGGTTGTTGTTAACGACTGCTACCACAGCCGGGACCAACATCTTAACGTGCCTTCCGAAGCAAGGAGGCTCGAGATGATACATTTTTGGTTACCCACTCTATGACCGACCTTTGCGAAAGAATGCTCAGTAAAAATCACTGATATAGGATGACTACCCTGCTATACACAACTTAAAGTATACCGTACCCCCTACCGGCTGTTAGATTACAAAAAGGTGGCAGATGACCTGGCGCAAGCAAACTAACCAACGAAATGAGATGAATGAGAACGCTGGTTTCCCAATACGTTTCGCTCGTCGCTTCTCCCTTGGACCGCATCATATGTTTGATGGAGAATTTGGGCGCAGCCATCGGTCCGTCCCCGTATTATTTTTAATGATCCCGATAACTGGTGACACATGCGATTTGGCTCGTTCGATGTCACCTCGATTGTTTCATTACGCGAAGAGGTCGTTTGCGGCGCGCTATTGGCGTAATGGTCGGTCGGAATTGGTACGCTCGCATTTGAGTTGGTTGTTCCATTATTAATATTATGGATATTTATTTATTTGGATTTTGCGGTTGTGTTGTGTGTTGGGAGTTTGATATGTTTCTATTGAAGTTTAACGCTATCATAGATGAGAAGCTCGATGGTGCAGTGGACTTTTGCAAAGGCTGGTCATCGGATGGATGGGTATTTATCATCTCGAGCTTCTCCGTGCTTCGGAAGGCATGTAAAACCGTTGGTCCTGGCTGCATTAGCAGTCGTTAACAACTACCAATCCGCACTGGGCCTGCGTGGTGGTTTATGGCCCGTTCTGTTTATCCATCCCTATGGATGGAAGGCTCGTGACCCAGCTGTGGGAACATAAAAATGAGCTGATGATGACGATAGATGTTTTATTGAACTTAACATTGCGAGTAATTCTTTTTCTGTACTTATTAGGTATCTATATTAACACAACATAAATAGCTGAATTGGCATAGATACAAGCACTATAGAAAGCCAGAAGATGTGGCTTCAAGTACAACTTGTAATTATTTATTTCTGAAGTCACTTATATCCACTCATATTTATGATATCTCCTAGAAAACAAAATGATATCCACTACCTTGTAGTTGCGTATTATGTGATAAAGCTCCAGCCGCATTTTGATTTTCTCCTTCATTTTTTTTAACCCCCGTATTGGAAACGTACTTACTCTTTTTTTTTAAGTTTTTTCTGTTGACGTATACTCTTAAGTAAGCTAGTTCTAAGTGGCTTTAGAAACGTGATGGTTCGGGTTAGTGGCGTTTCCACCCGTTCCCGTCTCCACCCGAATCGTTTTGCCAGTAGGCACAGTCAGGGACAGAAATAATAAACCATTTATTGGTTAATGTGACTTCGTGCAAAATGTGCAATAGTTAGGTATTTTTTGTTTTAATATAAATATTTAAGCTTTTTAATAATTAACCACAATTAATCACTTGCTAAAAATATTTTCGGCTGTTGAACTCCACTGCACTTTATTCAAAAAACGGATGGAATCAGGAACATAAATAATCGTCATTTTTAATGATAATTTTTCGGGTGGAAACAGGAACGGGTGGAAACGCCATTAACCCGATAGTTCTCAAGCCGATTGAAAAATTTATCGTTGCTGGTTGTCAACGTACCACCATAAGCACACTGTGTCCCACACCGTACTAGATTCACCGGGGGAAACGGAAATCCAACGTAAAAAACCTGAGAGCGCGTCTAAAACCTTGATAAGCTGTCGAAGGTGGCATGATCCAGCTCCCAACTACGTAAATACGCACACGAGATTTGTGTTCAAGTTCTATCCCACCTATTTGATCAGACACATCATGATGCACACTTATTGTTAATTAATTTAACCGCAAGAGGTTAAGACAAACGCAGTTACGGTCGCATGTTTGTGAGCTAATAACTTGGAAACTAAATCGGCTGAGTCAATATGGGTCAAACTTAGTGGGCAAATAGACTGCCACCTTTGGTTGTCTTGGTGGGGTCACCATAATTTGGGACCGGTAAAGTTGGGACTTTATTATTATTTGAAATTGTTATCGTGTCATTAGAACACTGGTGATTCATGACTCTTGGTGAAGATCTCTCCTCTGTCGCTGCTGCTGCAGTCGCTGTCATCCAGTATAAACTAATAAATTATTTAAAACTGCTGCACTGTGTTAGTAAGTGGTTAAAGAAACGCAATCATGATACCATTTAATTAATTTAATGATTGAATATGTTATTTAATTTAATTGAATGATTTAATTTAGTTATAATGTATTTTGTATGATGTAAGGTGTATTATGGATGCACTATCTAAAGCGTAGAACAACCTGTATCATTCACACATTAATGGCTCATTAATGTGTGTAATTATTATTTAAATGTATATTGGCTGCAATAAGGCAGGCGGTTGGGGAAAAGCAATTGCGATACCAAATAGCATTCGAGTGTAGGTATATGTTTTTACTGTGTATATTATAAGTTTATATGATTGTATTTATAGTCAAGATAAAACACAATATTTCCTTTACCTATTTTTTTTTCTCGAGGCGCATCTGAGAATCTGAAATATTCTTTAAATTGTAAGTTTTAAATAAAATTTAGGCATGCATTGGGAGAGGCCTATGTCCAGCTGTGGACTGATGTGGGCTGCTTATGATGATGATCATGAAACAAAATTTTGCTTCAATGCTTTGATATTTTACTACCAATTATTAAGATTTAACTACACTTTATGCTAAACGATGACCGATACACCGAGAACCAGCATAAACAGGATATTTTTTTTACCAGTGCGCAAATTTTCTGGAGCGACTCAGAATCGGTAAATAAACAACTGGGTTGAAATATGTCAAAAATTTTTGGAATTCCCATACTTTAGCGAACACTTGATTAGCCTGATTTGTATGAAGAGTTTTAAAATTTTTGAATATTTCAACCCATGTTACTATGAGAAAGTGGTTTACCTACCGATTCTGAGTCGCTCCAAAAAAATTGCGCACTAATAAAAAAAAAATCCTTTAGTAGAGTACACAAGTTTATAAAAAACACAGTCATTTACCCATTAGTGTCAATTGCCAGCCCAATAACTTAATAATTTATAATATTAATAGTAAAATGTAATCCTGCCATTCCGACAAGCTTGGCCACCCTGCAGTACACCTCAAAAGGTACAAGTTGGACACATCCACATACTTGCAGCCCGGCTCCCGCCCGGGTTATTGTTTGATTTGCCCTAATCAATCCGGGTTCAAACTAACAGGGATTTGTATTAGGGATTAATTAGTACTTTGGTCAAGGGTGTGAGGGGTTAACAATTAGTAAAGTTTCTAAAGTACCGTTGATAGCACATTAATGGTTCACTTGTAAGTGAACTACCTCTCTAACTTAACTAGTATTCAGTAACGTTAATATACAATATGTAAAAAAAACCTTGTCCGATCCGTAAAGGTGTTATTAAGTATTGAGATTCAGTTCTATTTCGTTGGCGTAGGGAGAAAAGTCACTAAGTCGACATTTGGCCAAAATTGAGTTAGAAACGTAATCAAATTCTCCAAATTTTTCTGCACAAATTCAACCTTGTTGACATTTCTATAATACGTGTCATAGTTTTTATTTTACATAGTGCAAAAACACATTAACTTTACATTTGCACTACTCATTGACAGTCGAAAACTAATCAATTTCGTTAAATACTGTTTTTTTATGAGGTAGCATTGCAAATATGTAGCTAAGTCGAGTTGGTTATTTCTCCCTTTTACACAATTAATCATAATTAGGACTCAATCCATACCAAAATTGAGTGAAAAGTCTTTAACTCTCTTCTATAACTCATTAACTAAAAATATCGGTATAAGATTTGAGGGTAAAAAACAACTAACTTTGGTTTTGTCATTATCTCAGTAATTCAACGTAATATGTTGAAAGAAATAATATTACCTTATGTGCTTATCTGTTCTCTAAGATATGAATCCATAAAATTAGAAATATCTCATACCAAAACTAAGTTATGATTTTTTTTTGTTTTATTAAATTTATTGACTTTTCGCTCTACGCCGACGATTTACGTAATAATTTTAAAATAATAAATGAAAAAAAATTACCCTGATAAATAATTTGTTAAATGACAAAACTTACATGGCAATACTTTTGTCGGCATTTCGGTAGGTAGGACCTTTGGCGCCGCCGCCATTGATGGTCACATTTATAAAATTAGTATAATTTTGAGGTAACTTGAGCAATTTTGGTACAAAAAACTTGTGTTTTAAAAATTAAAAAAAAAATAATTCAAAATTCAAAATTATTTTTTCAGTTTAGGCTACAAATAGCTCTTATGAACGTCATTTTATGCCATCGGTTCGAAAAATTACGATAGCTCTTTTATTTTCATGAATAATATTTATATTAGGTTTTTTTTAGTTATTTGCTTATATAAGTAACCCTTTCCGATCGGACATGGTTTTTTATACAAATTGTATATATAATTTTATTAAACAGTTTATATACGCTTATATTGAAAAATTATTCGACTTTATGTGTGGGAATGTAGGTATATAAATTACAATATTAGTTTAAGCGTGTATATGTATACAATGAGTTATAGTATATTTATATAGAATAAGTACTGCAGAATTTCTTTACACCACAGCTGCTAGTGTTAACTGGAATGGATCTATTCTAGAGATAAACTCACAAGACCCACCTATAGGTGAGTTTATCTCTAGAATAGATCCATTCCAGTTAACACTAGCAGCTGTGGTGTAAAGAAATTCTAAAGGATTATATAATTTTGAGCAGCTCGATGGCGCATTGGTTAACGCGCCCGGTCTCCGATTGCTAAGGCTAAGCAACTTTCGCATTGGCCGGTCATCGGATGGGTGAACAAAAATTTATCATCTCGAGCTCCTCCGTTTTTCGGAAGGCACGTAAAGCCGTTGGTCCCGGCTGCATTAGCAATCGTTAACATCCACCAATCCGCACAGGGCCCGCGTGGTGGTTTATGGCCCATTCTCCCTATCCATTCATAGAGAAGGCTCAAGCCCCAGCAGTGGGGACATAAAATGAACTGATGATGATAATGATATAATTTAGCTTGTACGTTTAAATGGTATTTCCTAACTGGTTGACTACTATCTTTACAGCTGTTTCGGCTACAATACGGTGATACGGCAATAATAAAGTACCTATCGAATATAATATAAGTACAGGTTGTATTTCCATTTATCAAAGGTGAAACGCATATATACTCCGATCCGATCCGAACCCTTCGGAGACTCTGGAAGGGTACGGGGACGCGCACTTTTAAGTGTGCGATGCCGTACCCCTCTAGAAATCCTCTGAAGGTGATTCGTTTCAACACGGCTTGAGGTACCCTTTACGTACCTCGCCGCCCCTAAAACAAGCCCGGTGAAGCTGAAAATGCCCCTCGGCAATCAGCAGTCTCTCTCCAAAAAAAAAAAAAAAGCATATATACATATAGTTTTATAGTGTTTACGGGAACACACAAGTCTCCCTGTGATCTCGGACCCTGTAAGGGTTCTAAACGTCTCATGATAAAATAAAAATATATCAAAAGTGTAGAATAAACGCTAATATATTTGTGAAATCGTTTCTTTGTCGTACCACCAGAAAATGGAATGCTCTCCCAGTTTATACGTATTTCCTACTTATTACTACATGGGGTCCTTTAACCGAGGTGTGATAGACATATTAATAGGTTGCGTCAAATACTAAAAACACAGCTTTATTTGGAAATAACATATATGGTTTCGCTCCAAAAATTTATAATAAGCTACCGGAATACATAAAAATTATTAATAATCTGGTAGAATTTAAATCAACCCTTAAAAAAACATTTATTTGTAAAACTTATTAAACGGTTGAAGTGATGTTAATATTTGAGCCAATTCTCTAATTTTGACTAATAATTAAATGGACTAACTAAATATAAGTAAAAAATAATTTAAAATATTTAACTGACATGCATTTTTATTATTAATCGTTAGCATTGTGAGTAAAAGTCAATAAGTTGTAACAATAATTTAGTAAATAATATTAAGTAAATGATGAATAAGTTTGCAATGTACCTATTTAAATATTTGCTAGTCATCGTCTCGCCACGATATAATATGTTGGAGAGTACTAAGTATGTTATCTGTAAATGCTACCATATTCTGCAAATAAAGATTTATGATTATGATTATGTGAAGAAGCAACTTGCGTTCGCAAAGGTGCATTGCGCCTACCATGTTATCTCTGCACCACCCTATGGTTGACTGGTAGAGAATGCCTCAGGCATTAAGTTCGCCATGTAATTTATGTTGCAAAAGTTTTTAAATAAATAAAAATAAGGTGAGGCTGGCTAATGATAATGAGGCACAATTCTGGCTCCATTAGCTGTCCTTTTGCTTAATATTATACAACAGAATCATTTGCCTACCTATAAAAAGAAAGTTGTGAAATTTCAATGCATATTTATTATATTTTTTTAAGCATTTTTCCGTATCACAACCATGTTACAACCAGTAACCAAGTCCCACACACAATGTAAGCCAATATCAGTTAAAACGCTTCTAATTGCAACAACCGCCCCCCCAACTAGCTGCACCCCCCATTTAGGTGAATAGTCGATGACACCCCACCACGGGACTCCGCGCGCTGAAAAGCTTTTAATATCAAATGAACCGAAAATTGGTACGTGTCAAACGGCATTATTAGGTGAATGTGTATAGAGCTGAGAGTGCGAAGTTTTTGCTACAAGAAAATGTGATCACTGTTGCGTAATGTCAACTGCATGTTACTGCATTTACTTTTATTGACAACTAGCTGTGCTCGCGACTTCGTCCGCGTGGAATAGTGACTTTCGGCAGCATTTTTAATTTTTTAGGCTCTTGTTTCCGTTTTTGCATCATTTTTCACTGATGCTTCGCTCCTATTAGTCGCAGCGTGATGTTATACAGCCTAAAGCTTTTCTCAATAAATGGACTATGCAACACAAAATTTTTTTTTTAAATTTGAACCAGTAGTTCTTGAGATTAGCGCGTTCAAACAAACAAACTCTTCAGCTTTATAATATTAATATAGATATAGATTTCTTAAAAATGTGCTTACATCCCTTTAATGTTACTACATTTATACCACTACCTTTTTAGGGAAATCATGCAATTTAACGCCTCGGTGGCCGAGTGGCGCTCGCCCGAATGTCCCGGGTTCAAATCCCAGGTCGGACTAAGTTTGTTTCAGATTTTTCGATGCATAGTCCGGGTTATGTGATCACCAACCCGCATTTGGCAAGCGTGATGATTAAGCCAATATCCATCAATTGTACCGATGATGACTTGATTTCAATGATGGAGGCCTTTGCCCAGCAGTGGGACAGTATATAGGCTATTTACTGTGCAATTTCACATAAAAACCGTAAATTAGGTTTGTATACTGGTTACTGGTACATCTTCGCGGCATGTAACACGGTAATTTGACCATGCTTTAACGTTTTCAAATATAGCACCGTTGTTATTGCGTTTAGGACATGATCGTAAAGAATCAGCCACTTACTTAGTTCATGGTCTCACTCATGAGTATCTCAAGTGTCAAAAGATTTTCCTTCTGCAATGGAAGAACCTCTTATCCGTTGGTTTTGATTCCTGTCAACAGATGGCTTTCGTTACGTCGTAGCTTAGTTCTTAGGCCTCTAAAAATGTCACTAGAAGTCCCTTCAAACCGTAGCACAACAATACAAAATAATGCTGCTTGGCGGCAGAAATAATGTATTGTGACCACCCCAATATAGGCGGGCTAGTAGTATATATTCATTGGACGCGAGTAGCAAGCACTAAACCGGTCGTTGTGGAGATCCTTGGGGGATGTCTTTGTCCAGCAGTGGACGTCTTTTGGCTGAGATGATGATGATGATGAAGATGATGATGATATATTCTTTCGTCAGTCGCCTAGTCATCAGTCAGATAAGAAACGCTTACATTTTTTCAGTTTTAGAACTTATGGTGATCGCGATCGTGATCATATGGTGATAGGTCACAGGCCGTAGATGGAGGTAGCAACAGCTCTATATAACATATCGACAGGATCGGTAGCCAGGCTCCAGGCAAGTGCTGAATAATTATCATACTTGTAGGTGCGTAATTACGTATTATAGTGATGTGATGAGTTTTGTGCCCGTTGCCGCTGCCACGGCGCTTCGACAAGCTAGAAATGTTATATCTCTGCTTAAATTTTCATTGAACTGTGGCTTCGGAGTTTGCGCTTTGCGACAAATGAACTGAAAACCGGGATTGGTCACTAAAAAGTAGAGTGTAGTTAGAGAGTGGTACAGTCAACAACAAAGTAACCAAACATATAACATCATATGAGGAACGACTGGACTTTTTTAAATTAAACAGTTTGAAGGATCGTAGGATTTTGTTAGATCTCACACTACTTTACAAAATAGTTAACGGAATCGCGGACTGTCCCTCTCTATTACGGCTAATAAACATAAATGTACCGTATAAGCTTGCGCGAGTCGGCAGGTATGTCCCTTTCTCTGTAAAAGGCAGTAGGACCAATGTGGGTCACCACGCCACCATGAATAGATTACAGCGGCAATATAACCATCTTTGCAAGCATCTTAACACTGACATCTTCGCAGACAAACCACAGAAATTCAAGCGTCAAATACTGCAGTCCCTTGAAGTAACGCCTAATAATTATTGAACAGTTGCAATAAATTGTATTTTTTCAAATTGTAATTTGTTGCAATAATATTTGCGTAAAATTATATATTAATTGTATACTTACGTTAATTGTATACTTGTTTTGAATAATTATAGTATTTAAATAGTATATTTTAGTCCACATTGCATGCCGTGGCAGCCTATAAGTAAGATGACACTTAGCTTAAGTCCTTTTTGTACAAAAACAACTTTAATTTAATTTAGTGTTAATTTTGTTGGTTGTCCTATTAAATAAAATAAAATAAAATATAAGTTTAGTAGTACATTTTCCTCAATCTGAGGCGAGGTCCTAGACTTAGAGGCGCCCTCGGGTCCTTTCGCTCCCTATCCGATTCAAACCCAGGATACTAGATATAGGCAGGAATTAATGCAAACCTCGTACAAACGGCAAATGCCTCCGCAGTCGAGTGGATCGCACGCCGGTTTCTGGTGTTGCCAACTCCGAGGTCCCGCGTTCGATTCCCTGTCAATGTAGAAAGCCGATCTTTTTTGAACGGTTGGGTGGTTGTGGCACTGTCGTTGTTGTGTGAACACAAGTGCTTATGTCACTTTCTTTGGAGTCAGAGCAATGTATGTGATGTTGTCTAATATTTATTTATAAATACTCTTTATTTATTTTCTTTCTTAAAACTAGATTTTTAAAATATTTTAATATAAAAACAATAAAGTATTATAAAAATCTAATCCTAGAGTACCGCCAGCAGCGGGGCAGGGCCCAAGCTACCGGTGGTCAGGGCTGCAAAGTGAGGAATCTCCTTTCAACTATTATACTATTTATACTATTATTATACTATTTATACTATTATTATACTATTTATACTATTATTAGTCATTGTTAAGACACGACCGAAACAATACTTTTAGAGATGCAAACTGACCCATAAACAGAAGTGATGCATTGCAACTACTACTAAACTGCGACAAAATGTATCAATGCATCTTGGTCTTTCATCATCATCATCATCATCATCATCATCATCTCAGCCAAAAGACGTCCACTGCTGGACAAAGGCCTCCCCCAAGGATATGAGGGGTATTTGCCGTAATCGCCACGCTTGGCAGGCGGGTTGGCGATCGCAGTAGGTTAAGGGTAACCTCAGAGAGATGCTGCTGCCCATCCTCTGGAATAGTCCCTAAGTCGGCTTTTACGACACCCACGGGAAGAGAGGGGGTGGTGTAATTCTTTATCCCCGGCACCACACAGGGGACAACCAACACACACTTGGTCTTTAGCATAGTGTTAGTAAGAAATCCTTACCAAGAAAATTTTCGTAGGTATTCACGTAATGTAGGTAGAAAGAAAGCGGTACTCTAATTAGCTCACAACATCGTAACAAAGATTCTTCCACTCAAAAGACTGTGCAAATCAAACCAATTAGACATAAAACGTGCAAACAAACATTGACGTATTATTCGTGAAAGCATAATAAGGACCACCCCCCACCTTTAAACATTCGAAGGCAGAGCCTCCCAAAAATGCCCACACAAAAACTCGACAAAATCCCAGCCCGCTTTCGCGCTCGCTAATTACATCAAAAACGTTAATAAGCCTCTACGATTTCAATTATAATTACGCGTCTACGTAACGGCTCTCGGGTGCGTTACGCAGTTTTGAAAATTTGATAACTTTATACAAATTGGTAGGTCGTAGGGCACGTTTGGGAAATCTCGGGTGGCCGTTATTGTTTCTATCGCGGCTCTGGGAGGGATGCGTTCAGTAGCGCTAATGTAGGCATCCGCAGCCGCACCTTGCGACAACGAGGGTAGAAGGGCGGTGGAGGCGGCGACGCGGCGTCGGCCAGAGACAGTACGACCGAGGTAGAGAGCCGGCTAGGAATCGCAATAAGTAGGTGGTTTGTGCGAATGTTAAATTAAATCACAATAAAACCTTATAAAGCCGCTGGATGCGAGCAGCACAAAACCGGTCGTTGTGGAGATCCTTGGGGGACACCTTTGTCCAGCAGTGGACGTCTTTTGGCTGAGATGATGATGATGAAAACCTTAAAGCTACCAAAGGATAGATAAATGGACGCAGCAAAAGAACAAGTCAAAAAATCTATTGTTAAAAAAATCTATGTCAGAAGGGTTGCAGGTTCAAAACCTGTTTGTGAAAATTTTTTGAACATTTATGTTTTTATAATTTGTTCGCAACAAAATTTGCGTTAAAAATTATATAAATAAATCAAAAACATTTTATAAATCTATTGTTCTTAAAAACTATTTTATTTATACGAGCAGTATATACCTAGTTGCCAATATGTGTACTAACACGATTTTTTTGGACGCGGCGCCGGCGCTATAAGACCGAGCAATAAAATGCATAGCGGCATGAATTGACTATGATTTGGTGAGGTAACTTGACCCTGTTGTATAACGTGTAACGCTAACGCTGTGGCCAAAATCGGCCAGGAGAGAACGCTAACATCTATACAAGGTGGCCGGAAGATTGACGTCCAAAAGAAAAAATTAGGTCTCTCGTGTCGTGGGGTATCCGAATCACCCCCCATGTATGTTCCGCGATTTTTCACGGTTTTCGAGTTATGATTTTTTTTTAAAAAATAAAAATAAAAAATTTCTAGAAAAAAAAGTAGAAGACTTTTTTGTATTTTTTCTTGCAACGAAGTCTTCATAAGTTGTACTTTTATGCATAAAACAATTAGCTTCGTAACTTTGATGAAAATTTGGAAATGCAGGTCTCAAGAATAAAAAATACGATTATTGAATTATTACTAGAACATTAAGATTAAAATTAAAAATCTAAACAGATGACTGCATGGTTTTTTAGTGATCCTAAAACATGCGACATACTCCCAGCTTTCATAATCATTAAAAAAAAGTAGTACTTAATAAGCTACTTTTCCTAGAATCGGCCTTCAAATTTGCTGATAACTAAAAATTCTTAAGAGATTAGTTAACAAACGTTTTAAGTAAGAGGTGGCTTTGTCAATAAATCAGAGATGGTAATCAGAAAGAAAATTTATTTTTTAAATTCACAAAAGGTTTTCAAAGTGGCCACCTCCAGCAGCAATGCACATTGTACACCTTCGTAAAAAATTGCCTTTTAATCGTCTAAAAGCTTCCCTATTCTCTCTCACAACACGTTCGGCTTCTGTAATCTTTTCTCTAAGTTCTTGTTCACTCGAACATTCTCGGGCGTAAGCGATTTCCTTGTAATAGCCCCACACAAAGAAGTCGATTGGGTTAAGGTCAGGTGAGCGTGGAGGCCATCTGATTGGTCCGATGCGTCCGATCCATCTGTTGGGGTAAGTTTCATTTAAGTGGTTTCGGACTTGCGTTGCGTAGTGACACGGGGCGCCATCATTTTGAAAAACCATGGTGCGTCGAAGCTGAAGATTCACATCTAGCAGCAGCAATGGTAGTATCATTTTCTAAAAAGTTTTTGTAAATTTCTCCATTAAGTCTGGATGGCAATTCAAACGGGCCAATAAGTTCGCCGTTGAGGATACCCGACCACATGTTAACACTAAACCGGTGTTGAAAAGATGAATCTCTCGTTTCGTGTGGATTCTCGATTGCCCACGAGTGTTAATTATGAATATTGAATATTCCAAATCGCTCAAATCGTGACTCATCGGTCCACAAAACTTTATCGAAATATCCAGGATCTTCTTGCTGTTTTCGTAACATGGTTTGGCAAAATTCAACGCGCAATGGGTAGTCTGCAGGTAGCAAAGCTTGAACTCGTGGGATATGGAAAGGGTGATATCCTTCATCGTGAAGTATGGCTTGAATAGACGTTCTTGGGATGCCCAGAGCACGAGCCATTCTTCTCGTACTCGTGGACGGATTTCGCTGAACTTCTTCGAGCACTCTTTCTCTGCGATCTGGATCGACTCGAGGGATTCCTTCACGACCACCGCGTTGACCAGGAATGTGGCCTGCCATCAACGTGTTGTGCGTGTTAATAAAAACACGATGGTCGGGATAATGTGCAGGTTGCGGCCCACCACGTCGTTGAAGTTGTTCGCGATACAATCGCGCTGCTTCACGGCCGCTGCCTTGTGCAACTCCATAAAAATAATGCATTTCTGCATATTCACTTAATGTGTAAATCATCTCTTTCACTTCCAAGTAAACAAAGTCCAAATCAGAAGGCAAAACAGTCCAGTAAACGAGCAAAGTAGTCAAAAAAGTAGGGCAAGCAAATTTGGGGTGAGCGATGGCGACACGAGTAGCAGTAAACACAAAGTGAGTACGACTGAGATAACATTTTGGCGTTGGCTTGGGTTGTCGCCCGCGCTACTGAGAGTGAGAGAGATGGCAATTATTCCGTCTCTATCCTCGCGGTCGACCTATTGTTATTGCAGGTAAAATAATCGCGTTCACTTTTACAACCCATGATTCGCAAGAATGCAACGCGCAGAATTGATAAAATTTAAAACTAAAATTAAACAAAATGTCAATTTTTTAGGCATTTTTTGGTTAGTTAACAAACCAATTTAACATTAGGAACCATAAAATAGCAAGACTTTTTGTTTTAATCACATGGATTATTTAAAAAAAATACCACGTGGCTGTCTTTGAAGGCCGATTCTAGGAAAACTAGCTCATTAAGTACTACTTTTTTTTAATGATTATGAAAGCTGAGAGTATGTCGCATGTTTTAGGATCACTAAAAACCCATGCAGTCATCTGTTTAGATTTTTAATTTTAATCTTAATGTTCTAGTAATAATTCAATAATCGTATTTTTTATTCTTGAGACCTGCATTTCCAAATTTTCATCAAAGTTACGAAGCTAATTGTTTTATGCATAAAAGTACAACTTATGAAGATTTCGTAGCAAAAAAAAAAAATACAAAAAGTATTCTACTTTTTTTTCTAGAAATTTTTTAAGTTGATCGCTCGAAAATTCTCAAAAATTTAGAAAAAAATTCATAACTCGAAAACCGTGAAAAATCGCGGAACATACATGGGGGTGATTCGGATACCCCACGACACGAGAGACCTAATTTTTTCTTTTGGACGTCAATCTTCCGGCCACCTTGTATATACACCGAGGTATTAAGATACATATTAGCAAACGAACATCGGTAGGGAGTTCATTGTTTTGTATGCTATATGGTAAAACTGGAAGATTATTATATAAATATACACTTCTAGCTCAAGTGGCAGTGGGCAGGGCACATTGCTCGCAGGACTGATGGCCGCTGGGGCGGGATGTCCTGGAGTGGCGACCGCGTACCGGAAAGCGCAGTGTGGGCAGGCCTCCAGGGGGCAGGACAAGGTGGACCGACGATCTGGTGAAGGTCGCGGGAAGCCGCTGGATGCGAGCAGCACAAAACCGGTCGTTGTGGAGATCCTTGGGGGACACTTTTGTCCAGCAGTGGACGTCTATTGGCTGAGAAGATGATGATGATACACTTTTAAATATTTGCGTTCCATAGTCAAACAAACCGTAATTTTGACCATAGTCGAGAGGAGGTCAGCGTTGTAGTTCGCAAACATGATGTCTAAGACACTTACAGTTCGCTTTAAAAACCCATAAAACATAATATTTATGTAGCTCCATTCAAGGGGCAGCTTTATCCCAAATTACCGCATCCACCCAGCCTCCCTCCATGGCGCGGCAAGCGCAAAGAGTATTCTAGAGTTGAGGATCACGAGTGCCCTTAAGTGACAAGTTCCAGATGGATTTTTGCTGTAACCCCGTGCTCCATTACGAGGTGTTATCGAGCGGATCCACGTCAGCAAAGTTACATCAGCGGGGAGTTCAAATTCATTAGCTGCTACCTAGAAAGTAGGACGAGATGGAGACAACCAAACTAGAGTGTATACCCATTAGGCTTAATGTATGTAATGGAAGTTTTATACTGTTGCTGTGGTCTAGTTGTGGGACCACCGGTGTGTCCTTGTTGTTATGGGTTCGATTCTTTTGGTGCAGCTCGTAGGGTTTGTTCTAAGCCTGCTTGGCTAGCAATTACCGTTTTATCTACACATAACAAATTTTATAAGAATGTTACCTCCGACAGTTTAAGGGTGCGCCGTTCATAAGTGACAAGTGTCATATGTTTTATTTGAAATGTCGTCGTCCATATTTATTTGATGCCGCGCGGACAAACTAATTTTGTATGGCGAATTTAAGGTGCTTAATAAAAAATAATTATTTAAATAACCACTAGATCAATCGAAAATGTAGTCTAGCGATTTGTAGTTTATCCATTGACAAAATCAGAGGTACAATAATTTAGATAAACTATAAGAAATCTACTAAACGCCGCCTCTCGTTTTCATGATTTTTGCCCAACTTTAAATGATATTGTAAAAAAAACTATAGCGTGTTATGAATTTATGGTTCTGACAAATTCTAAACACGTTCCCTATGATACTAAATATATATTTTGTTAATTTAATACGATAGTATTTTCAATTATATCTACTTAACCGTAACTGCATTTTTGGCATTTTTTTGTCGGCGCACCCTTAACTTACCCTTAGGGGTGCCTACTGTGAGTTTTGTTTACTATCTGTATTCATTCGATTACGTTTACGAAAACGAAAATTAGTATGGCACCTCTCATGCACGGACATTTTGTTTTGTGACACTCTGTCAAGCCCCGCGCGCATTTCACTCAATTCGCGCCGTCTGGGTTAGTTCATACAAATCTAGTGCTTAACTTCTTCACAATAACACAAAATTTCGACTGCAAGCTACCAGGTTTACATGTGTACCTGCGGGGCGAAGATATAAGAAACCTAGTTCGTCAGTATCCACATCTGTGGTTTAACATTTATGCCACTAGTTTCAGGCTTAAAAGCTTTGGGTTCAGTTAGTGGTAGGGCTTGTTTTAAACCCGCCTTTAACTTCCACCACCATATCTATTATGTCGTCATATGTTTAATGCTAGTAGCATATTGTGTTCCAACAGTATTTGTAATAGAAAGCCAGTTCCTCAGTAACTGATGGTTATGGATGCAGTACACTTCCATCAACGGCCTTTTCATCACTTACCATCAAGTAGCTAACTACCGTAGCTACCCAGTGGCGGTAGCCAAAGTAACATTAAGAAAACGATAGCGAAGTTCGAAAAGAATAAAGTGAAAGTCAAAGTCAAAGTCAAATATTCTTTATTCAAATAAACTTTAGAAAAGTGCTTTTCGTCCATAATTTTTTTACCTACTACCCATTCAGGACGTCTATATTTTAGCTGTGGAGAAGAATGGGCGCAAGAAACTCCACAGCTTTAATTCAATATGAAACGACATTTACAAAATTATATGCCGTTACGTTACCAAGTTATACAAGTTTAAAAAACCTTAACAATATTTTGGATTAGAAATACTTGGTGGAGTGGTTGGAGCATTTTAAACTCATGCTGTTTTGTCTTCAATGTAATCAGACACTTTATAATAAGCTTTTTTATAAAGCTTTTCTTTAATAGCGATTTTAAATTTATTAATATCTAAGTAGTTTTTGGATATTACTTGGAACTTTATTGTAAAAACGTACACACAGGCCTCTAAATGAATTATTTACTTTGTGGAGCCTAGTATTAGGTACTGCTAGTTTGAATGCGCGGCTTATGTCAATCACACACATTTTATTCTTTTCGAACTTCGCTATCGTTTTCTTAATGTTACTTTGGCTAAGCCTACTGGTGTCTAGACGGAGGCAAACAGTTAGATTGCGGGAAGGCCAATCAAGGTACTGACATTGGTAGGATGGTAATGCCTGGAACCAGTGGCCCGATTCTCTCTCTTTAACACTCTTGGTTATTACGATATTGTAAATACTCACTCGACGCTGCAGTACGTGTCCCAGCTTCATCACTTCACGAAGGCAGAGGAGATCAAAGAGTTAAGTTACATGTACGAATCAAGACCAAATTCTGTCTAAGGGTCGAGCAGTCGGAGGCCCACCGCAATGTGAGTTTTGATTCGACCTACGTGTAAGTAAGCAAGTAAGAAAATAGCCTATAGCTATCCCATTACTAGGCAGCGACCTCCACCATTGAACCAAGTCATCACTACAACAGATAAGTAATGGCTTCATTACGGGTTGGTCATCACAAACTCGGGCTATGCATCGAAAACTACGGAACACACTTAGCCCGACTTAGGAATTGAACTGAGACTTCGAGTATCGAGTCGAGCGCTTTGCGTGCGGCCTCGGTGGCCATTCTTGAAGGAGGAGTTTGGCTGCAATAGGTGTCATGTTCCAGCGGTTCCGAAGACGGCTACACGGTGCGACACACGTCACTGTCCGTAAATAAATAAATATATTACAATGGACTACAAAACAGAAATGGTCTCAAAACTGCTCAAATTTAAATTGAGTAACAAGAGTTAATTTGGAAGATTTTTAAAGCCAACAGCGATCCAATTACTTTTGCGAATGGGAGGTGCCAACTTTCTCACTCTCCGCGCAATAACTCCCACTTAACCGAACAGATAAGAAATAACAGCTAAATAAAAAATAGCTGTTGGTACATAACACGAAAACTTCTTTGAAAAAGGTCCCATTAAAACTGTGAATTATTAACGCTTATAAATAACAGTTATTTTATTAGGCGCACCTTGTGTCCTTAAAAGAGGCAAGTTTCAAACGTTAATAGCTGAGGCGCCTTCCCGAGTTGGTTGGATTAATAAAATGTGACTGTCACATTTCTTAATTAATAGGACTTTCCAAAGAAAACAATATCATTTTATTAGCATAACTGTTAAGGGGTTGGCACATGAGATGTGGAAACGCGCGCCCGCTTGCGTAAGTTAGCAGAGGAGTTTGAAGGCGCAGCGTCTAGTGCGTTTCGGTTGCCATCTTGCAAGTTAAGCAACTTTCGCGACATTATATAAATTAAAATATCTTAAGCTCTTCCGAGTTTTTTGTTCTGCAATCTTAGGCTGATCTAACAAAATTTTCAATTTCGAATAGTCAATTGTTTAATGAAACATTTTTGTTACATTATAGTCATTGGTGTCATGGAGACCCCGAACAGAAAGAAGAAGTGTTGGCAGACCACCGACCGGTCTGATGATATCAGAATGGCAGTAGGCCCGACTTGGATTAGAAAGGTTTCAGACCGCACAATGTGGAAGAGAATTCGAGAGGCATACATTCAACAGTGGATATAACTATGCTGAAGAGGAAGGACGGAATGGTGTCAACAAAACCATATTATTTACCATTCCTTATTCAAAAATGTACTAAGGAGGTAGGTAATAGCAATTATGCTGCACTGAACCGTTTCAGAGGATTGTTTCAACGCGGCGTTTGTACGCAAGTGTGCAGACCCCTTAGCAGTAAACTCTAAATAAACACCGATGACAAGTCAGGCAGAGTTCGCGAGTTAGCTGCGTCTCACCGTTTTTCGGAATAAACTTTTTTGTCTTGGATGCTTTGAATTGATACATGAAGCTATTAAAAGCACTTGGGGCGGCTGTCTTGGCCGCCATTATGTCATTTCTGATTGCCTTTTAGGTAGTTTGCTTTGTTAGATGGAGGGTTTATTGCTGTTGTTTGTTAAAGGTGTGTATTATCAAAATGGATGAGTATTTTGATTGCATAAAAATATTGTTTTACGAAAAAGTTGTTTTTTTTTGTTTTGAAATTATTCTGTGGTGGTTTGGGTAGAAGTGTGAACATTATTAATAGAAATTGAACGTTACAATGCTGGGCGTAGGTCTTCCCTCATAAACAGTAAGCCATGAAGGAGAATATGAAAGATGCCATTTTAGTTGAGCAAATTTTTGCGTAGAACTAAGCTCTTTATTGTTGAAATGAAACAACTTTTACGGATCTACCCGCGTTCTAACTTTAGAAATCAATATGCTCTTTATTGTCTCAATCACTTATCATTTTAATTGAAATAATAAACTATTTATCGGATTATTCTTTGTGTAAAAATAGTAATGCAATAAATTAAATAAAAAAGTAAGTATACAATAAAAAGTAAAAATTTAAATAGCCTATACTGTCCCACTGCTGGACAAAGGCCTCCATCATTAAAACCAAGTCATCGCTACAATTGAGGGGTATTGGCATAATCACCACACTTGCCAAACCGAGCTATGCATCGGAAAATCTGAAACATATTTTGCTCGACCTGGGAATTGGACCCAGGACCTTGGGGTGTCAGGCCGATCGCTTTGCCACTCGGCCACAGAGGAGTTATTAATCAATTACCATGAGAGTGCAGAATCAAACAGGTATGCAGTTTAATTTCTATTAAAAAAAGTGTAGACCGAATTTGAATTAAATAATTGAAAGTACTTAGGTAAAGTGAAAACATAATTATTTAACTTTTATGTTTAATCAACGTAGGTATGAGATTTATGTAAAGACAACGTCATCATCATCATCAGCTCATTTTTATGTCCCCACTGCTGGGGCACGAGCCTTCCATAAGGATGGATAGGGAGAACAGGACATAAACCACCACGCGGGCCCAGTGCGGATTGGTGGATGTTAACGACTGCTACTGCAGCCGGGACCAACGGCTTTACGTGCCTTCCGAAGCACGGAGGAGTTATATATTTCTTTTCGACTTATTGTGCTATCGACCTACCTTTCGACTGTGGTAAAGTATTAAATATAAAACTACTTAGATAGACTGTGCTGTAACTGTCAGACTGCTGGGCAAAAGCCCCCATCACTACTTTTGATGTGTAAAGGCAAATAAAATGGACTTAACCCTTTTTTATGTAGTGGATACGACTCCACAACTCCAACAAAAGTCACGCATAATACATTGCACCGACCGTTCTTTCCGAAACACTGCAATGAAAGGGTTAAAGAGGAAACACCACCCCGCAATCTAATTATTCTATTGTCATTTTATTTATATTTTGCGAAGTTATCGCCGAGATATCTTCTAATAAAGTTCGGGGGACAGTCACGAATTTTAAGTGTTATTTTATGTTAATACAGAACCTTAGTTGTGGGGTAAGCAAGACAAGTTTGATACAATTTGCATCGTAAAATATGTCTCGGAATGTGAGCCTGTCAGCGGTTTCGGCGCATTTTAAAGTTTCGCCAGCGTAGATTAAGATTTTAAAAGGAATGTTTGCTGTTACGGTTTGTCGGGTTCAACTTATCAGAAGACGGATCTTTAGTTGCATATTTATTAATGCACTAGTGATTTGTTGGTAAGTACACATTTTGTAATACGCCTGCGCATTAGACTAGCACAAACTGAACTTGAACTTTATGTAGACGCCATAATGGTTGATTATTTATTGAAGAAATCGGACAGTTTTCGACAGGTTCATGTGCAGGCGACTGTACAGACTTGTCGATTTAGTTATTTGATTTATATTTTTGATTAGAAAAATAATAAGTGCAAATTGCAAAGATCTCTACGCTTTAGAACCAAAATATACGCCAGTGGTTCATACTATCTCGTACCATCAATTTGATAATAAATCAATTTTTAATAATACTCGTAGCACTAATAAAACATAATTAAAAAGCAGTGACAAAATTCAGCGCTTGCGTCAGTCTTCCCGGTAGCATAGCGGTCAGTGCAGCGGCCCGGATTGCGGAAGACCCAGATTCACTGTATTTTATGAATTTTATAAATATTTAATTTAGCTTCAGTGCAGCATTAGCACTTGAAAATAAAAAGTAAAAATTTGCTATAGCGTTGTGTTATCAAATTTGTGGTATTTCATCTGCAAAGATGAATCTACATAGCCATCGGTTGCAATTACCGTTGGATAGATGGCGCACTGTGCCGCAATTATCACAAAAAAAATATTAAAAAGCAGTGGCAAAATTCAGCGCTTACGTCATCCTTCCCGGTAGCATAGCGGTCAGTGCCGCCGCCCGAATTGCGGAAGACCCAGGTTCGATTCCTGGCTGGGTCGGGTAGGCGTTTAATTTAGTCACTGTATTTTATAAATTTTATCTATATATATATTAATACGTGAAGCAAAAACTTTGTACCCCTTTTTTACGAAAATTGCGCGGACGGAGGTGTATGAAATTTTGCACACTTATAGTTTATATAGAGAAGGTTATCCGAATGTTAATATTAAAAAAAAAATATGCATAAAAATACATTAAATCAATAAAACAAACATTACAATAATTTTTAATTGAGTAATAAAGCTAGCTATTTTTTAAATAGCGTGTGAGTTGACGTGTTTCTGTATGAAGTACTCATATTGATAGCTCGCATCTAGGCTGTCCGGCCGCTAAGCAAACATTAGCTTTGCACCGGCCAGCCACCGGCATTCACACAGCTCAAATGTTGACCAACTTACAGTCGACCGCGATACAAGCGCGTTCTGACTGGCCAGTGCACTGGATACCAGTTTTCATATCTAATCATATCATTCTTTTTTTTTTCAAAAGACCGGGCGGCATGACCCTAGTTCCTTGGAAGGTGGTACGGGCTCTGGTATGGGATGCTACTTGTGTCGATACGCTTGCACCGTCCCACATTCTAAGCACTTCTGTTAGCGCTGACGCGGCTGCAAATCATTCAGAGAACCTTAAACGGCGAAAGTATGAGAATCTGACAGGGGATCTCATATTTAAGCCGTTTGGGGTAGAGACTTTAGGTCCATGGGGCCCGGGTGCTCACAAACTCTTTAAAGATATTTCTATAAAATTAGTAGAAACCACCCGGGACCCCAGAGCTAGCAGCTACTTGGGCCAGCGTATAAGCATAGCTATCCAACGTGGCAATGCTACTAGCTTACTCGGCACTCTGCCTGATGGGGATGATTTGGGGCAAATTTTTTATTTATAGTTAGTAGTACCTAGTTATAGTTTTTTGTAAGTTTAATTTTAAGTAGTTTAATTATTATCTTGTTTTTGTCTTTGTTTGTAAATAAATAAAATTTCTGTTTTCTTTTTTATTCATTACAAATAAGACTTGTCTCATGCTGGTTTGGAACGTGAAAGTAATGGATGCCGTGCATGTCGAAAGAGTCAACAAGGGTTCCAAGATACTCGCACATCAAGCGATCAATATTAACGACTGCTAATGCAGCCGGGACCAACGGCTTTACTCGCCTTCCGAAGCTCGGAGGAGTTAGAGCTGATACATTTAGGGTCACCCATTCGATGACCGGCTCTTGCGATAGTTGCTTAACCTTATTGTTTTCTAAAGTTTACGCGAACATTACACATTGTAATGAGAATACTTTTACGGATCTACTCGCGTTTATTTTACATAAACATACATTAATTGATTACATGTTTATCCTGACGTTTCGAACATTTTGTAGGGTCCGAGGTCACAGGGACACTAAGGTGTTGGTCGTCTCATCATTAGTTGGTACCCTCATTTTTAAATTAGCAAAATGTGTGATTTTCATTTGTTTTTCTTACTGTCAAGATGAGTGAATCTATGAAAGAAATTAGATACATTTTAAAATTTTACTACAAAAATGGTAAAAATGCAACGCAAGCCGCGAAAAAAATTTGCGATGTTTTTGGACGTAGTGGCAGTGTCTGTGAGTGTAGCACAAATTTGGTTTAGGCGTTTTCAATCCGGATTTTTTTATTACAAAGATGCACGTCGCTCTGGTCGCCCTATTACGGATAAAATGGATGCCATTTTTGAAAAAGTGAAGCAAGATCGGCATATCAGTAGTTACGACGTAGCTGAAGAACTAGGAATTGACCACAAAACAGTGGCGTTTGAAAAAAACTGGGTAAACAAAAAAGCTCGATATTTGGGTACCTCACGAGCTCAGTGAAAGAAACCTAATGAACCGTGTACTCATTTGTGATTCTTTATTACGACGTAATGAAACCAAACCATTTTTGAGGAAGCTGATAACTGGTGATGAAAAGTGGATCACGTACGACAAGAACGTGCGAATAAGGTCGTGCACAAAGGCCGGTCAGGCTTCACAGACTGTGGCGAAACCCCGGTTAACTCGAAACAAGGTGATGCTTGTGTGTGGTGGGATTGGAAGGGCATTATTCATTATGAGCTGTTACCACCAGGCAGGACCATCGATTCTGAACTCTACTGCGAACAACTGATGAGATTAAAGCAAGAAGTAGAGAGAAAGCGGCCGGAATTAATCAACAGAAAGGGTGTGTTTTTCATCATGATAACGCTAGACCTCACACATCTTTAGCCACTCAGAAAAAATTTAGAGAGTTTGGCTGGGAGGTGTTAATGCATCCGCCGTATAGTCCTGACTCCTGACCCTGCACCTTCAGATTTCTACCTGTTTCGGTCTCTTCAGAATTCTTTAGGCAGTGTCAGGTTATATCACGAGAGGACTGCCAAAACCACTTGTCGCGGTATTTTGATCAGAAGCCCCAAAATTTCTATAGCAATGGGATTATGTCCCTACCTACAAGAAAAAAAGTTATCGAACAAAATGGCACCTACATACTTTAGTTAAATGTAAATAAACTATATTAAAAAATGTTTTGAATTTTCTTAAAAAATGCGAAGAAACTTTTTCCCCAACCTATTATTTCTGTTGCCGCTATAACAATAAATACTAAAAAACAGAAAAAAATAAATATTTAAGTGTGGCTCCCGTACAACAGACATGATTTTTTTGCCGTTTTTATAGATAATGGCACGGAACCCTTCGTGCGCGAGTCCGACTCGCACTTGGCCAGTATTTTTTAATCACGTGCGTTCTTTTTCGCGCAGAAAGAGCTTACAGTATCCTTTGGTCTGGCAGTATGGTGTTGAGGCTGGGATGTAATAGTTTGTATGATGCAATGCCACCGGTGATCGCAGTCATCCTAGCGGCTCCTCCTCCCGAATCCCTGTCGAGACCCTCGGATCTGGGCAGGGAGGGGGGACCTGGAGGGGAGAACCCCACGTAATCATCCGCGCCTCTCCGAACGCGGTGGTACTCGAACGACAAGTTTTCCACTGACAAAAAAAAAAATAAAGCCTGTCGTACATCCCAACTATCTCAGCCTTAGCAATCGTACACCGGGCGCGTTGACCACAGTGCCATCCAGCCCCTCCCTCTCTTTAGCCGCATAGCTTTAACCGCTGCGCTATTCAGTCTAAGCTTTGAACCAGCTGAAGTCATCTGTGTACTGAACGAGGCACAACAAGCCGCTCCGTAATGATGTCATATTGACTCGCCGGTCAGAGCATTAAAAGAAACGTCTCCGGTCAGTGTAAACACTGCCTAATAGGGCGTATTCATACCGCCCCCTTATAAAGGAATATGGAAATACTCTATTAGAAATCGTAATCGGAATGCTGAAAGCATAGATGTTTCTTCATGCCTATGTTTTGTTTGTGGACTTGAGGACTTTTTACTTTAAGATTTTCTTCTCTGTTTTGCGTTAGTGGATGAATTACGTCCGTTTTTGTCAACGACCCTAACATTTAGGCAACCTACTACCCATTTTAGGTTGCCGGAATTAAACCGACACATAACATAACTTAACAGATGCTAAATTTTTACTTTTTATTTTCAAGTGCTAATTGCCGCACTGAAGCTAAATTAAATATTTATAAAATTTACAAAATACAGTGAAAAATTAAACGACTACCCGACCCACTTTTTTTTTCAATTTTCACTGTTTTTTGAAAATTTTATAAATATTTAATTTAGCTTCAGTGCAGCAATTAGCACTTGAAAATAAAAAGTAAAAATTTACTATAGCGTTGTGTTATCAAATTTGTGGTATTTCATCTGCAAAGATATACTCTAAGGCAAAGATGAATCTGCATAGCCATCGGTTGCAATGACCGTTGGATAGATGGTGCGCTGTGCCGCTATTAGCACTCTAAAATTACCAAAGCAGTGACAAAATTCAACGTCTACGTCAGCCTTCCCGGTAGCATAGCGGTCGGTGCAGCCGCCCGGATTGCGGAAGACCCAGGTTCGTATTTGTATGTTGTAAATTGTAACTGTATTTTGTAAATTTTATAAATATTTAACAGATGCTCCTAGTTTATTGATAGTACAAAAAAGCTAATTAGAATTATATTTAACATAGAAGTAGATATTGTAACAGAAGGCTGTAAGGCTTACTTTGAAAAATATATAATATTAGGTCCTTACCTATGAAATTGGCGTTTTGTATGAAGTTTTTTATAAAATATTATTTTTCATACTAACGTTTTTTTAATTTTCTTAACATCTATTTGTTTTAACACAATAAAAATTGTAGAGTGGTGTGTTTGTTTCACTAGCTAAATATAGCAGACATTAAAAAGAAAAAAAATCAAGTCCCTTCAAAGCTATAATGAAACAAAAGGACAATTCCGCAAACAAAAAAGATAGTCAATTTAAAAAAAAAAATTGGGCGATAAAGACACAAAATTAATAATCACTGTTATTACTGAAGCCTAAGTAACATAGTCCTAATTAAAGGTGTATAATAATATTAACAACCGGTATTGACTTTTAGAAGTAATACACCTATTAATAAGTGAGAAAAAAACTCCAATTTCATAGGTAAAGACCTATCATAACATTAACGTTACCTTCCATTTACATCTTAGAATTGTGTAAATTGGTCCGCAAACATAGACTTAGAAACAAACTAATGCTACTTACCAGCTTCTAAAATGACACCATTCTTCCAGCCCGCTAGTCATGTCCATAAAATAATTCAATAAGTTACCCGACTCAATAAAAAACATTAGCAATGATAAACATTTTACAAATAAGTTAAAAGAATTACTTAAAAGAAGGTGCTATTATAATATATCAGACTATTTAGAAGACAAACATTTATAAAAATAAAAAATATAAAACTCAAATATCAAACAATAATAGATAAATAAAAAAATATTAAAAAGCAATATATAAGAATATAAGCTAATTTACTTCAAAATTTATTGGAAAAGATCTTCCCTCTTCCAATTGCTGTGCCCGACAGGGCCCATAATGAACCTATTATAACAACTTTGTAACATTATGGTGTGCAATAAAAATATTGAGTATTGAGTAACTTAACCTTGGTTACTTATAACTAAAAGACCGTTGGTGAAAACGGACATATGTGTCTAGATAACAAAGAAGCATATTGATGTGGTTGACTGTACCTGGTGTTGAGATGGTCTGTGGTAGCGTTTTATGCACTTGGCTGTACACACACAGATGTCCACTATTTGTCATAGCATTAAGGATGCATTACTTTTTTAAAATATATTTTTTTAATAAGTAGTATAAAAAAGTACATGTATAGCTCCACTTAGATAAGCTCCTTAATTATAAATTGTGACCAGCGATGTTGGGCTTACAATAAATAATATATTATAAGTGTAGTAGTCATATCATAAATCAATCATTGTAAACATGTTTTCACACCACCTGCTCGACAATGCCTCATTTCATTATATATCATGCAAACCTTACTCAAAGTAAATCATTATAGCCCTTGTCTTTTGCCGGGGTGTAATGTTGTACTGAATTTCATTATAACCCGCCGGGCAGTAATGTGATTCTCACTTCTCTTAGTTCTTATTGTAATGCATTTAAAGTCTAATTTCGTCAAAATCGCGCGGCGCGCGGCTGCTGCAGCTGCTGGTGGCCGACGGCGAGGAAGTGGACGGCGGCGCGCGCCGCGCCTCATTTATTTGAAAATCGAACTTATTCGAAAATCGAGCTGGCCACGCCACGGCAAGCCGAACGAAAAAAAATCAATACTTAAAACAAAAGCCGCGAGTATTTCAATACGGTGCAATCAGTATCAGACAAAACTGCAAAAGAAGATAGAATAAAACATTAAGAAAATGTCGAGTGACGAAAGTGATTTAACTCCGGAGTCCATTAAATTAGACGCCTTAGGTATTGTTAATAACCTACTACCAGAGAAGTCGAAGGAAAAATACTTGAAAGCTTACGACGATTTCCACAAATGGACAACTGCAAAAGGCGCAAAGTCTGTGTCGGAGTCAGTGCTTCTTGTTTATTTCGAGTATTTATCGGTTACAGTAATGGCAAATGCACCATGCAAGTCATTGGCAAGAATAAAATCAGCGCCATGCCAAAAGAAATTGCAAAATACCTCAAATTGCAAAATCCCGAGCTCTATACGGGTCATTGTTTGAGGAGAACATCGGCAAGTCTGTTGGCAGATTCAGGAGCAGATATGGCCCAGATAAAACGTCATGGTGGCTGGAAATCCGATGCAGTAGCGGAGGGCTACATAGAGAATTCCATACAAAACAAAAACAAGATAAGCTGTCGTATTGGTGACAACATTCATCTGAAAACTACGTCTATTATTGATGATCTTTGGAAACCTTTGCCACCACAGCCATCTAGCTCAAAATATATCCCGTCAAGCCCACTGCCTCAAGCACCACCTTCCCCAACCTTTACTGTGCCAAACGACCCTCACACGCAAGGTTCTGATGTATTGGGTGCTGCTACTCAAATAAATTCCACCTCAACTAACATAAGCGTACCAAAAAATATAACCATATCTTTACATAACTGGACTAATGTATCAAACATCAATTTTAATTTTTAATTTACTTTTTATTGTTATTTACTGTGCCAATTATATATAATTAGTAATGAAAATAGTATTTTAATAAATAAAATACTTTTTCTAGTAGCCTTGGTTTTTATTGTCTCGCAAAAGGTGAGAAAAGTAGAGTATACTCCTCAGGGATAAAACTGATTTTGCCTTGGGCGCGCTTAAATCCTTCACTGCTCTCAGGACTCCATTTTAATCAACTCAAAACCCCCTCGCTACGCTCGGGAGTTAAATCTGGAGTCCTTCGTTACGCTCAGGATTCAAATATCGCGCCCGTGACATAATACAGTGCTTTATCCCCTTGGTGTACAATCTACTATTGTGGTCCAAAATAAAAATGTAATAAAAAGATATTTTATGGTCGATTACCTAACTCATTGCCATTTAAAAAATTATTTAGTAAGTATATTATTTTTCAACTGATAAAGATATTGATAGATGCTCTGCAAGCTATATTAGTAGTATAAATGGGTTGCTTATTGTTATTTTGATGTAATCTGGAAATCCCATGTTTTTTATATTTTTCGATGTGTACTTTAGATGTGGGATCGTTGAAGAAAAGAGTGGTCGAATTAATCCAAAATCTTTTTATTTTTATCAACAGCCTTTTGACAACTTTACATCGTAACCCTCGTAACACAGACTCAAAATCCGGTGTTGCCACCGCTAACAAAATAAACAAAAACATAGATTACAAAAATAACCGTTCTCCCTAGCCCGGGTTTGTGATCTCTTACCCAAATTATTTTACAACAAATGTATCAAAAGATGACTTAATTTCAATGATGATATCCTTTGCCCCGCAGTGGGACAACAACTTTATACTAGTGTAGGCTAAACTTTACCTTTTACTTCAGTTTTCCATGTTTAAAATGGCAATTTTTTTGGCCACTATTTGCCGTTACGAACTACGACGTACCTTTGAGGTTAACACATAGAAACAAAATAAAACCTGTTATTATTTAACTAGCAGATATTGCGCAGCGATACACATATCAACATTACTGGAAACCACTCTCATATTGAAGGCTGGCAACCGGCAAACTTGTCCAATATACAAACTCCGAGTCAACAGCGGCCTGCGATATTACAAGATGGCTGCCGGCCGCCATCTTATTGAAAGCATTGTTTGACTAACATGTTGCGTCGAGAATAAGACAAAGATATAATTATTATTTGTCTATAATATGTGAGATTGTAATAAGAAGGAAATAATTGTGGGTCGTGTGTGGTGTTATGTACTATGTATGTATTTCTTAATCTATATCTTCTATATACACTGAAAAAACGAAACAACAAAAGTACTTCAGCTATTTCACTTTTAACCATAATTCGGTTAGTCATGATCGAAGTTTCTTTAAATTAATAAAAGTAGTTTATTTATGAAACACAAAACTGGTTGTGTTATTTTCAATTGTGTTACTTAAAGCCAATGCTTCGTCATTTATTAACCATAAATAAATAAGCAAACTGAGGTGGTAACGTATGACAAAATCACTTTAATCATTATGTGCTAAGTTCATTGATTGTATGTTACTAAAACTATTCTTTGCTAGCAACCAATTATTTTTGTTATCTTTGGACAATCATCTTGGTTACTAACAGTCAATAAAGTTTGACTATTTTAAGAGTATATTTTGCGACAAATAACCATTTTTTGGTTACTTAATAACAAAACTGCAAATTTTGTAATTAGTAACAAACCCATCTATTATATCTAACATAAGGGTTATCAAACGACAGTCATATTTTGATTGTATGTAATCAAACACTTTTGTCTATGGGTAACCTAACTCGCTTCCCCCGCCTCACTCCGCACCGCACGTCCACTCGTTTCGTTTTCACCGCTCGCGCCAGTCGCCACGCACTCCACGCGGTCGTTTGGTTTGGTTCAACTACTAATATAATTTCTTTAGTCATTAGTTTGTTTTGTTCATTTTTATTTATGTGCCGCTCGCATTCTGAGAGACAGTATTTATTATTAAGTGCAGAGAGTTGTACATTCTTACATGGTGTTTGTGCTGACAAGGGCTGACGCAGTAACCTGCCTCTAGACCCTCTAGAAGATTACATGCGAGAATGGTGCTTGGAATTATATATTCCTAAATTCAAAGGTATGATATCACTGTTATCAAGAACATTTCTTTATTTTTATGTTTAATATCTAATTATCGCTTGTCTGTACCTTACCTGGGTGCCTAGTTGACTTGGAACCTGAATGACCTACCACTTCATGTTTATTTCCAGAACAAGCTATAGACTTGTTATACTTTGTAGCACAAAAATTTGTGCTACCATTACGGTATTATTGTTTTTTATTATTGAGTGTGAGAATTTATTTTTTATTTTTTATTTATTACTTTGACTAACACAGTAATTTTTTTTTCAGCTCATAAAAGACTTCAAAGTTCTTCATCTACAGTACTTTAATCATTTGCATGATAACTGGAAATTTATAAGGCCCTCTATAATTAATTATGCGAAGAAAAAAACAAGATCCGGCCTTTCATGAAATTTTGAATGGAAAATGATGGTAAGTTCACTTGTGCACCAATGATTTTGAAAACTTTCATGAAAGCTCAAACTATTTTTAATATTTAGAAGTTTCATGTCAGCGGTTTAAATAAAATTTTAAATTTTACCTAATTATCAATATTATTTTCAGATACCGAGGAGATTCTGGATGCAACTACTTACCTAGAAAATTCTATTACCTACGCTTTGGAACTTCTCTAAGTTCAATAGTTGGAACTATGATTGAGCTGTGATTCGATTACTATCTAGAACGTTATTATACCATTGGTATTTTGGAAATTGTGTATCAGTGTTATACCGATAGTTAGCTAAGTATCTAAAGATAAGTACTTACTAAAGATGTTCTTACGCTTTTTTATCTATATGTTGAAACTATATGATTGAACTGTGATTCGGTTACTAAATTTAATAGATCATATTAAATTGGCCCTACTTAGTCATCAGTCATCTGACAGTCAAAGTTTCGAGTCAGTCAAAATTTTGTGATTATTAAAATAGATGTAGGTATTCAAAACTCAGGCAGTTGTGTACTTTTTAAAATATAAATATGTTTATGATGTGTCAGATGTAATCTATTAAAATGGCCCTACTTTATCTTTAATGTTATAATTTAGTACTTAAATATATATATGTTATGTTACAATTAATAAATATAACTATTTTTGAAATTACACAATATTTTATTATACAATTATGCATCGTGTAATTCCAAGTCCGCAAAACCTTTCATGGGGTGAAAGTACACACCAATATGAACCACTTTCACAGTACAAACTTCCAAATCGCAAAAGAAAATCAGTTGTTCCATAGAAAAACACAGTACTAGGTACTCGAAGAAAATGTATGGAACGGCTGATTTTTTTTTCGCGACTTCGACGTTGGGCCCATAATGACAGTTGTTCATTTTGTTGGGTACTTTCATCCTATGAGAGGTTTTGCGTACTTAGAAATACACGTACTACTAGCAACAAAAATAAATTGCTGCATGCAACAAAAGTAATAGGCATCATATAACAAAACAAGTACAGCTAAATCAAGCAACAAGTCTGTTAGTAGCAATCAAACAGTTTTGGAAACAATAGCATAAGTAAAATGAGACTATGGTTGTGCAATACCGAGTATTTTGGTTATAATCAACAATAAACTTAAGCTAAAGTAAACGAGAATTTAGGTTGCAAGTAACCAAAAAGTTAGCTTACTAAAATTAGTTTAGGGTTATAATTAAATAAGTAAAATGGCTGTTCAATATCTAGTAGTTTGGTTATAATCAACAAAAAAACTTAAGCATTAGTCTAAAAGTAAACGAGAATTTTCGGTTAAGTATGCAAAAAGTTAGCTTACTAGCTGCTAAAAGTTTTGCTAGAGTTAGTCAAAAATAGGCTCAGCCATTCAAAAAAAAAAAATTCAATTCAAAATTCAAAATCATTTATTCAGTTTAGGCTACAAGTAGCTCTTGTGAATGTCATTATGCCATCGGTTCGTAAATCTACTCTGGGCGGGAGATCTTGTACTGAGAAGAACCGGCAAGAAACTCAGCAAGTGTCCAGCTCTTTTCCCCCTTACAGCGTCAAAAATATTGGAAAATGCCCTATCATAGCAGAACACTTTCCATTACAAATAAACACAAAAAATATATATAAGACAATTACAACATGTAAAAAAACAAAATAAAAAATGTAAGTTAACAAATTTACATCAGATAATTATGTAAAGGTTTCAATTTCCACAATGTCATACAGCACCACTACAGTACTCTAGTAAAAGTCAAAAATTGTTTAGGTAAAACAAAGTCAAACTATAATTAATAATACTAAAAATAAGATAAGTATGCAAGAGCAGACCAGCCTCCACAGGCGGCACCCGTTCACGAGCATGACATATGAATCAGCCATCGCTTCGCTCAACCATATTTTAGGGAACGTAACGACCCGACGCACATGCCATCACCGCAGAGACAGTAAAGAGAGCATGACACACTCAAGATACTCTAAATAAAAACTTAATGATGTATTTAACGCAACGCTGTTTGTTATCTGTAGGACAATGCTGTTAAAATAAAAAATGTAAGTTAACAAATTTACATCAGATAATTATGTAAAAGTTTCAATTTCCACAATGTCATACAGCACCACTACAGTACTCTAGTAAAAGTCAAAAATTGTTTAGGTAAAACAAAGTCAAACTATAATTAATAATACTAAAAATAAGATAAGTATGCAAGAGCAGACCAGCCTCCACAGGCGGCACCCGTTCACGAGCATGACGTATGAATCAGCCATCGCTTCGCTCAACCATATTTTAGGGAACGTACGAATGAACATGAACGAACATGTTAGTTACGACATTATTGTTTTGACAAATTAACAAAACAGTTCGGTTAATTAATTAACCAAACTACTTTTGGTTACGTGTTGCCCTAGTTTTGTGGTCATCCATTTTATGTTACAAGTAAATGAAAGTTCAGCTTCGTACAACAAAATATTTTTTTCAGTGTATTGTTTTCTAAAGTTTACGCGAACACTACACATTGAAATGAAACAACTTTTACGGATCTGCTCGCGTTTATTTTACACATTACTTATTTAATGTTTATCCTTGAACCCTTTGCAGGGTCCGTCGTCTCATAATTAGGTGGTAGCTTGTATACCCTCATTTAAATTTAATCAGGTGCGTTCCGTTTTACGCAGAAAGAGCTTACAGTTTCTTTTGGTCTGGCAGTATGGTGTTGGTGCTGGGCCATCCCAGGCTGGTGATAGATATCTTCTATAATTAATAAGAGGTAAAGCTTGTTACTTTGTTTGTTGGTTTGTATGTTTTAGGCTATATTTTATTTGATAAAAAAAGTTTACTTTTAAAGTCTCAAAACCACGCGGACGAAGACGCGGGTAGTGCTAGTGTCTTTTATACTTGATACAACAAACTTATTTACTTTTATGATTAAGTATATAGTTGAAATGAAACTAGTTTTACGGATCTACAGGGACACAGGGACCACGGACCCTGCGAAGGGTTCGAAACGTCAGGATAAACATTAAATAAGTAATGTGTAAAATAAACGCGAGTAGATCGTAAAAGTTGTTTCATTTCAATGTGTAGTGTTCGCGTAAACTTTAGAATACAATATAAGTATATAATTTTACGCATATTTTGTTGCAAATCCCCATAATGTTACTGCATGTATACCACTACATTTTTATGGAAATCATGCGATTTAACGCCTCGGTGGCCGAGTGGCAGAGCGCTCGGCCCGATACCCGAAGGTCCCGGATTCAAATCCCAGGTCGGACAAAGTGTGTGTCGGATTTTTCGGTGCATAGCCCGGGTTTGTGATCACCAACCAAACGTGGTGATTAAGCCATTACTCATCAATTGTAGCGATGACTTGATTTCAATGATGGAGGCCTTTGCTCAGCAGTGGGACAATTATAGGCTGTTTACTATCTCATCTCACTATCTAAATTAGAATTTTTAACTGTAACATATTTTGTATGTTATCTGTTATTATTTATTGAAGCAGAAACTATTGGAACTCAAATATAAGTGCAAATTGACAAACTTGGGCAAGTTTGATGCAACGGGCAGATATTTGCCCATTATGATCTTCACATTTTAACATCCAACATTAAGGCAATCGACTCGCAGCCCGCCGTCAGCGATTTAGCATCACCCAAACCCAAGCCGTTTAATTCAGGCGACACTCAGCAGCCCCAATTCTAAGGTTATTGCCTAAAAACGCCGATCCCCGATCCAGTTTCGTTACTCACCATTCGACCGCGCGCCTTATCCCACAGATTTACATAATTTTTACATTTAAAATCATTCGCTACGACAACATCCAAAGGGTAACCACTCTGAAGACGACCATCGCGAAGAGATAAGGAGGAGTCTCGAATCGGTGGCGCGAGTTGTGAGAGGCAGCGGGTATTGGTGTGGCAGTTCGAATTACGTACTTATTTCTTATAATTAAATCAAAACTATCAGCTATTTTTTTATTATTTTTCTCAAATGCTCTTTAGAGTCAATGGATGTTGCCTTTTTAGAGGCTTCTGGTGCCAAGAATGCTGGTAGCTACCTAAGTCAGCCTATTTGTCTGGCGATCCAGGTAATATGGCCAGCATTCTTGGCTCATGGTTTTTCCTATGAGCTTACAGTTGGAGGAGTTACAGTGTTGGAGTTTTATAATATCAAATATATTATTGGATATTATAAAAAAAACTAATCCAATAAAAACTAATCATCCAATTTGCAACATTCTTTAAGCTAGTACCTATTTCATATTATTTATTTTGAAAATATATTCCTTTTTTCTAGCATTCCGAGCCAAAATAGCAAATTCTTCTCTTGAAACGAACATAATCGTGTTAAGTGACATTATTATGACACATTTGGACTTAGGAGAAAATCTCTGAACCAGGAAACTGAGACATTTATGAGTAAAAGTAATCGATGCTCAGGGTGTCCTTTCAATTTAATAAGCTAAATGGTAATCGCTACACGCTTCCAACTTGTACCAAATACCAAATAAATTCAGAGTGATTCTTTTAATTCGGATTTTAAGCAGATTTTCTGTGGAATAAGTAAAAACGAATCCGTCAGTCCGCTAAAGGTTTAAGTCGGTTTTGTGAATATTTATAAGTTTTTCTATTATTTTATTAAGCTTTTCGAGATTTCGTTGCCTCCATTTTAATGGTTCTATAGATTTAATTCAAATCTCCTTCTGAGTTATTCGGATCTGCGTTGTACAGAATGGTAATTATTTTTATTTTATTTTGTTTCTCTATTCGATGTTTCAATTAGCATTTCAATTTGGGAGTTCATTATTAATTAATTACCGAGAAACACAGTCTGTGATATACTTGTAGCGTCAGCTCGGACTTTGTATCTAGAGCTCACACACTCACTGTTTCCAGCTGACGCACATACTTAAGCATTAGCAATAATAAGAATATAACATGTAAACACAAATATACAATCTCTGTTTGATTTATCTCCCACGCTAGCGAGCGAGCTAAATCCAACAGCAATGTTGTCTATAGCTAAGAGATTGTTTATTTGTGTTTACATGTTATACACTAATTATTGCTAATGCTTAAATATGTGCGTCAGCTGGAAACAGCGAGTGTGTGTGCTCTAGATACAAAGTCCGAGGCTGACGCTATACTTATAATTTAAGTAAACCAAAAACTATTTTGTGTTAAAAATTAAAAGAGATCTTGTAAACTCCCACATTTTCCTGATAAACAGATGTTTGTATGAAATAATATTTATCAATAAACATTTCTATTAGCAATAGGGAAGTTGACAAGAACAATAATTCATTGCAGAATATTAACGTATAAATGACATCATGTAAAAGCTCTTTAAAACATTAACCTATTTCTTGTTTGACCAAAGCATATAATTTAAGCTTGGTTACAAAAAACATTTTTTTTGGTTTCGAAAGTTTTAATAGACACAAATTGACGGAACACAATAGCGACGTCATAATTTGCCATTACCGTACAATTTCTATTGAAAAAATAATTTTTGAAACCTAAAGTTTTAATAGACACAAATTGACGGAACACAATAGTGACGTCATAATTTGCCATTACAGTACAATTTATATTGAAAAAATAATTTTTGGAACCTAAAGTTTTAATAGACACAAATTGACGGAACACAATAGTGACGTCATAATTTGCCATTGCCGTACAATTTCTATTAAAAAAAATAATTTTGCAAGTCGCTAAAAAGTTATTTTATTGACTAACCTGGGGATTATTTTTGAACCGGTGCGGTGATTTATTATTATCACGCTTTGATATCAATTCTGAGTGCTCTATTTTCTCTTACTCAAAGTCACTGGTAACCTGGTATTTTTGACACCGAAAATTCTCGAACGGTGCGTGTATCTTGATAATTAAATCTATATGAATAAAAATGAATCACTGAAATGTACACTCGAGAGCAATGAATCCGGGTCACTTAAAGCAACCTATAAATCTCGGAAACTAAGAATGCTAGCTTAATGAAATAAATTTATTGTGTTTAATAAACAATTAAATACTCCTTAAATGAAAATAATAAAGATTTATGAGTCACTACATTTTATTTGTAAAAAATTACATCAAGAAAAAATACTGCTGATCTTGCCTTAAGAGCGTTTACGCCGCACACTAGCGCCACTAATGAAAAAAAAACATATCTAGTAATTAGAGATAGAAAATCAAATTATGCTCAACAAACTATTTGAATGAAGTAATTTAGCATTTTTACGGCACCTAATGAACACCTCACATGTTATGGTTTAGTTAAATAAGACGTTACGGCCACTTTTAACTATAACACCATATTTAACTAAACCATACCATGTCAGGTGTTCATTAGGTGACGTAAAAATGCTAAATTACTTCATTCAGATAGTTTGTTGAGCATAATTTGATTTTCTATCTCTAATTATTAGATATGTTTTTTTTTTCATTGGCGGCGCTAGTGTGCGGCGTAAACGCTCTTAAAAGTTTCCGAGATTTATAGGTTTCTTTAAGTGACCCGGATACATTGCTCTCGAGTGTATGTACGCGCATAACTACCGATCGACTGCACAAAATTGGATAATTCTTTTTTTTTGTTGTTTGTTATTGTCAGGACAAAGTTTGTAAAAAAATAAAATAAAAGAAACCAAGATATTTTCAGCATAATATGATTTTTTTTAAATAATATGATATGAAAAGTGAGTGAGTGAATGTGACAGAATGACGTACAGTTCTTCAGCCAGCATTTGACAACTTCAATCGGACATAACGTCCTATGACATGGTACGTCTTAACATAATATCTATCAATCAAATAGAATTAGGTACCGCTTTTTTTGCAAAAGTAACATAGATGTTTCGTGTGTTTAAAGTTTATCGTAGTGTTATAGGTACATTGTTATTGATTTAAAGAAAATTCCACCTGTGAGGCGTCAAAATATCGGTATTTAATTAAAAATCAATTGCTGAAAATACTAAAAACGACAATTTAATTTTCCAATACAAAATGTTCCACGATTTGTTTGTTTTGTCGTCATAGAAACTGTCAAAGTGGTACGAAGCCCTCCGGGTCAGCTAGTTATAAATAATGCAAAGCTAATTAAATTACGTAGTGTATTCTGTCTCTTTTAATTTCGATACCAATGGTGAGTATCAAAAATCACCCCTCAATCAACAATCAACCCAAAGTCAAAGTCAAAGTCAAATATTCTTTATTCAAATAAATTTTAGAAAAGTGCTTTTGAATCGTCCATAATTTTTTTACCTACTACCCATTCAGGACCTCTATTTTTTAGCTGTGGAGAAGAATGAGCACAAGAAACTCCACGGCTTTAATTCAATATGTAACGACATTTACAAAATTTGTCATATATTGAACAAACGAGTTGTTTATCAATATTTTCAACATTGGCTAAATCGGCAACGCGCCGTTTAATGGCTTAAAGAAAAAAAAACAAAATTACTGGCACCTCATTTAAACGTGCCTAGAACAAGAGCCAGTCATTCGAGCCCCTACAACGTAACAATTATGCGAAACCAAAAAAAAAAGGGAAACATACCAGAAAAGCAAGTCGCCTAGTGTTTTTAGTTCAAACTAAATACGGTGGTGTTTTTCCGGTTGAATAATTGTTGACGTGCGAGTATTAATTAGTCGTGAGTGGTGACGCTGGCGCCCTCTAGCGGCGCTAATTGAAGATTGCATTGTCTAGATTTTATACGGGCTCATTAGACTAGGAGACAGCACGACATTTGTTTGTAGGATCTCCGCTTTTTTGTAAAAATTACTTTTTAATAGTTCATTCACGAGTGGCACTTGCCCTTATATTCGAAGGTTTTTTAAATTCTTTACGGGTGATTTAGTGTAGAAAGAACTCGTGGCGCAGTGGTTGACGCGCCCAGTCTGCGATTGCTATTGGTTAAGCAACTTTCGCAAAAACCGGTTATCGGATGGGTTTATCATCTCGAGCTCCCAATCCATCCATAGGGAAGGCTCGTGCCCCAGCAGTGGGAACATAAAATAAGCTGGTGTTGAGATGTAGTGTTCCTAGTGCAATCACTGAATCGGCATCGTATGGTCGTAGGATGCTGCAAGTCAAACCTGAGTTAAGTGGGGCTAAGCCGCAGGGCTCGGCTGCGACTAGGGTTGGCAACTTTTTTTAGACCAAATATAGTATTTTTGGATTCAGTACCAATAAAAATATAGTAGATAGGGAATTAATTAAAAAAAGATAGTATATTAAAAATATTTATTTTATTTCTTAAATGAATATTTTGTGTGTTCCGTTTCAGATAATAGAGACTGATTTAGCGACTTTTCTGATAAAATATAGTAGTTTCGCATACTATAATATATTTTTAAAATAATTGTAGTTATACACCTAAAATAGTAGGATACTATAATAATATTATATAGTAGAAGTTGAGATGTATTAAATAGATATGTTAACTAAACATACTTATTATCCATGTACACTATGTAACCTAATTTTATACTTATGTAATGGATGATCTATTGAAAATATAGTCAGTATTTACTCAGCAGTCTTGGCTTTCATTTCTCTCTCAGGGCACCACATTACAAGGGTTGGCAACACCGCCTAACCGATCGCTTTGACTTCGTGTGTGGTTTATGACGTCATCTTGTCGTTTCGTGCCGCTTATGAAAGCAATATCGAAAACTATAGCCTTTAGCTTTTGATATTGCTTTCATAGGCGGTGCGAGGTGTCAAGATGACGTCACAAACTATACGCGTAGTCAAAGCGATCGGTTAGGCGGTCGGGGGGCAGGGATGGGCAAACTGTTTCATTCGCGTGACAATATTTACTAACAAAATCTATGGCGGGCCAGGCTATTGAATTTTTTGCTGGATTTTTTCAATAAATATTTTTTTTGTGAAATAAAAACATGAAAATTAGGTATGCTATTTTTGAAAGACACACGCACTTGAATTTTTGTTTGATGGTCGCGGGCCGGACTTTGATCATTCACTGGCCGGAGATGGCCCGCGGGCCGTAGTTTCCCCATCCCTGAACTAGACCCTCTCACGGACATAGAATCTCGGAACAGTTCGGAGCAGTCTGTAGCGTCACATGAATAGCAAAAGTCCAAGCGCAGCTCTTTCGTGTGCGAGATTCCGTGTCTGTATTAGATTGTCTATGTGTGGGTTACTCGAAAGCGGTATGTACGAAGGTTACCGTCTGCATAGGGCCGTTTTTAACCTATTGGAGGCCCTGGGCACATTATGATAATGGGGCCCCTATAACCTTGACAGACCACTATTTTGTTAGATGAGACCAAGAAGGTGGATAAGCAAGGTTCTAGATTAATTTTTATTTCTTTACAGTCTTAACTAAATTTTGCAGTTATTTTAAATGTTTTTTTTTAAAAAAAACCACAAATGATGAAAAAATTTCCACGAGCAGGATTTGAACCTGCACCCTTCTGACATACCGGGTCAGGTGCTCTCCCAATTGAGCTATCGTGGTTCTAACCAGCCCGCCGATATTTAAATTTCTTTAATACATTTTCAAGGATATTTGACAAAGTCAAAGTTAAAGTCAAATTCAAATAATTTTATTCAACATAAGCCTTCACAGGCACTTATTGACGACAAAACTATAAATAAAAAAAATAGTTTAGACTAAAATACTGCATCTACCACCAGTTCGGATTTTGGGAGAGCCTTCGACAGCTGGCAACAAACCCAGGAGGCTTATTACAGTTGACAGTTTCTGTTATTCTTAGGTTTGCCAACCATACTTTAAAAAAACTAATTCTACGTTATTTTCCATCCCCATACTTTATTCCTTTTAATAAAAATAAAGTATGGAAAATACTTTATTTCCGACTAATGCGTGCGTTTGAACGGAGTATTCCTGTTGACTTAATTTCTGAACTACTGAATGATAATCAGACTCAGAAATGAAACGCAACGCGTAAATAAATTTGGAAAATACTTTATTTTTTTTTCAAATCTTTTTTTTTATACTAGTTAGTGATAGATTTACATTAATTTCCTGAAAAATAGTTGGTAGGTATTCTGATGTGCAGACGTGTGTACCAGCTAGTTACTTACAAAAATATAAGTTAGTGGTATTGCTTGTTCTAAGCTTGCCTATCAGCTATCTAATCTAATTCTGTCGCTATAACAACAATTTTTGAAATTTTTGTTGTCATTGTGTACGGACAGTTAAGAGATAAGATAGAGAGAGATAAGTCCTCAGTGAGATGAAGCTTAAACGTATCTCCTTTGTGAAATAATTCCTTTTTATTCTATCAGCCATTACTGGTATAAAATAATGTCTTTAGGAAATCACTTTGATTGTGAACAAACACGCCAAATCATACTTTGTTACCTGCTTTGCCATTAAGATGCGTATTAAGACAAAAATCTTAACCCTTTAATGTATTCATTAAAGAAACAACATCAGAGCGTCGATGATGCAACCATTTGCTTGTGTAAAGTTCGTCGTCTAACGGAAGCGAGGCGACGCTTTGTAGCAAAGCTAAAATAATATTCTACGAAGCGTAGGTAATATAAAATTAGAAAGTCCAAAGAAAGGAGGCCATGGCTTTCATCATCATAATAAGCCTGCCGAAGGCACGCTACTGAGCACGTTTGTCTTCGGTAGGATAAAATGCAACAGAAAAAAAAAACTGTATATTTTCTTTAGTAACGACATTTACATATAAGTTGAGCATTCCAAAAAAGTTCATAAGTATTATAAAAAAAACACAAATGTTCAAAAAAAATTCCACGAGCAGGATTTGAACCTGCACCCTTCTGACATACCGGGTCAGGTGCTCTCCCAATTGAGCTATCGTTGGTCTAACCAGCCCGCTCATATTATGTATTTATTCAACACTATTTACTTTTTACTTTGAAAGCCAAAGGCGCCTATTTAGTGTCAGAAGGGTGCAGGTTCAAATCCTGCTCGTGAAATTTTTTTCAACATTTGTGTTTTTGTAATTTGTTTGCAACAAAATTTGCGTTAAAAATTATAAAGAAAACAAAAATATTTTATAGTTCATATTATGTTTTTTTTATAGATAGCTCGGCAAATGACTCCATCCATGATGTTAAGTGGAAATGGAGTCCAGACGCGAAGATAACTGGTGCAGCGTGAAAACAAACGTAGCATCAGTTAACCTCACTCTGCCGGCCCACAAAGTGCTTCTTCACGCCTCTCTTGAAGGACCCCATATCATAGGAAGGAGGGAAAACGTGTGCTGGTAGACTATTCCATGTTTTGGAAGTGCGACAAAGAAACGAGTCACCAAGTTTCTTTGTGCGCGATGGGACATTTTAGACAGTGAAGCGGTGACTCCGAAGAGCAGCAAGTGTACTCCTTTGTTTCAAAAAGTCATCGATTTTGAAATTAGGTTAAAATGAATGATACTACAGAATAAATTTCTCTATCTCTAATATTTTCGGATTTGCACCATCATGCTAGTTTGAATTGCTCAGCCTGTATATGTATTATATTTTTTTATCGGGTCAAAGTTAAATACCTCTTGGTCACTTCAAACTGACAAAACAGTTTAAGGTAATATACAAGTTACTAATTATATTGAAATCATTTATTTTTTCAAAATAGCTGCATTTCAGAAGAATTGCCGCCCGGATTGCGAAAGGTGTTTGATTCGAGTCCGGATGCAAGTTTATTCCTAAGTACTATTTTATTTTAAACTTTCGATTAATTGATTCGCTCACTTAGTGTGCTGCAAGCTTTAATCTTATTAAAAGTGTAAGCGTTATCCGTTGCGCGTTACGCAACGCGGTTCGCAAAAAAGCACGCAACACAACCAGCAATGGGCCCGCGGTATTTCGACGCCTACCGTCCGTCCGAAATGTTAATCTCGATAAAAAAAATTCAATTTTGCACCGTCCATAGCTGAGATCTTTGACAACTGGCCCGATAGCGAAGGGTTAGATGGCTGCCGATAAACGAGAAAAAAAGTTAATTTAAAACTTGGAGCGAGGAAACGAAGGCGGCGCGGATTTTTTTCCGGTGACATTTGAAGGTTAAATTGGAGTTGGCTGCAGTGTGACAGTGGTAATTTTGGTGTGACAATCTTTGCTGTATTGACATCAGTAAATAATGAGTCACACTGAGCTAGGTGAGTTACGATCTAGTCTAATCAAAACTGATGTTATTCTGATTCCGCATCAGTTTTAAAGCAGATTTTAACATTATCCTAGTAAGTTTTTGGATGACGGAGATTAGTATCTGTATGGAAATCATGAAACCCAAGAGAGGTTTTTAGGATGAATATATTGATTTCTTGGTACACACGGCGGCAGATCAACCTACCCAAACCTGTCATATATCTCCAATGAATATTGATCCTTATTACCAAAAGATAAAGTTCAAAATTGATTGTAGAAATTTGACAGATTTGGGTAGGTTGATGTGCCGCCGTGTGTACATCTCAAAAACTGTAACCAACTAAAATACTATTTATTTATTTATTTATTTATTTATTTTACTTTAATTAAAACGGTATAAAAAAAACCAACTGTAATAATTAAAGATTACACATTCATTATTTATTATTCATCATTCATTCATTCATTACACTATACAGTTGTTAATAAACCACTTAACTCAATAACTGTTCAAAAAGTAAAATCACATCATTATCTACGAATATACCAGACTTTACTCTCTGGCATTTCTTCACTAGCGCCATACATATCATCACTCACATTCAAACTTGACCAACTTTCGGATAAGTTTTGGATACCCGAAATGGGCAACACTTAGCTTAATACTTAACGTATTTAGTATTAACATACATACTTTACTCGTTGAGGTAAACGAGTTCTTGAGTGGAGACCTAGGAATGGCAAAGGTAGTGTAGGACGTCCTCAGACTAGGTGAAGCGACGATCTTCGCAAGGTGGCTGGCAAGAGCTGGATGAGAGTAGCCGCGGATCGTGCTCGGTGGCGTGCACTTGGAGAGGCCTTTGTCCAGCAGTGGACTATAGACTGATGATGATGATGATGATGATGATGAATAAAAAAACCTGTAAACGAAATAGCAGCTCCACATAAATACCAATGAATCGCCGGCAAACGCAAAAAAGAAATCAGCAGAGACAATACAAGGGAGCGTTCTCCTAGTTAACTCCCCATTATAATTTACTCCTGATTGGGATCAACTTGAAATTAAGAAAAAATAAAGGGACAAAAGACGTTGGATTGTCTTTTTTTTATCTCGCTGGCTTGATTCAACAAACAGTCCCTTTCTCGTGATCCCTTTGTAGTTGGCGAAAGGGTCAAATTGGCCCCAGGATCAATAGACAAGAAAAAATCATACTGTGTACAAAATTGCCCTTTATGAATAATATAGAGGAATTCGCTAGATTCTTTCCTTGTTCAATGTCTATGAGAATTTCTTTGTAACCTTTTGATTTTATTAGCGCGTGGCTTCAATTAGCGTTTTGAAGCGATCCATTCATTTTATGGTCGTTGTGATCATTGTGGTCCCATTGTACAACGCTTGGTGTTCTTCCATCAGTTGTAAAGTGGCGAAGGTGAAAGCGCTCTTCACTCGGAATCCTCAATACTGAGGTACTGTCTATCTTATTGAAATGAAACTACTTTTAGGGATCTATTCGCGTTTATTTTATATTAGAGGTCGCCCAGTGGTCGAAATTCGACCGTAATTTTATTAAGGCTGCACGGATTGTATCCTAAGCAATGAAAAATTAAAAAAAGATAGAATGTCAGTTTGGATTGGCATTGACGGATTTCGGCCGGTCCTCTTCCATTTTTGAAATTTTAGAAAAGAGTATATATACGTGTGTGTCAAATACATGGTATTGTGTGTAATGTTTGTTTTATTGATTGAATGTATTTTTATGCATAATTTAAAAAAAAATTAACCATTGGTTAACCTTCTATAAATAAACTATAAGTGTGCGAAATTTCATACTCCTCCGTCCGCGCAATTTTCGTAAAAAAGGGGTACAAAGTTTTTGCTTTACGTATTAATATATAGCTAAAGGAAAAACCTACAATGACACCGAACATCTATTATTAGTTATTACATAAGTTGGTATACAATGGCAGCAACATGCTGCGTAAGCAATATGTTATTAAAAGTATTATAATTTATTGCTATTTAATAAAATGTTATGTAAGAAAGCGCTAACACACTCACCGATTAGATGCCTGAGATACGGGTAAACTAGTTTACTTAGTTTAGTTAACACTTCGGTTATTTTGCACTACTAATCTTAATTTCAAAAATTTACAATATAAGCGGCACTATTGTAATGCATTATTTACTATGTAGACAAATGTTATTTTCTAAGTTTTATGTATTTAGTCTTAAGTTTTACACAGCAAATAAATTTATTCTTATTATTCTTCTTATTTATTTTTTCACATATTAATTTACATTTTTAAATATTTTCTAAAAACAAAACAAACATTAAAAAATATAAAAAATAGGGGTCCGCTGGCATCGGGACCAGGGTCCAAACTACCGGTGATTAGGGCTCCAGAGACAGGAACCTCCTCACAATGCGTGCCGTATCGAGGACAACTGCCTTCTGAATCAGGCCCTTGATCTAGCCGCCTAACGAGAGCCTCATGAGATGTTGATTGAGGCTCTTGGCCATCAGGCTGTTAGCCGTAACAACAATCGGCACGATGGCAGCCGAGTCCACATTCCACATGTCGACAACCTCATGTGCTAAGTCGAGATATTTGATTTGTTTCTCTTTCTTAGCTTTCACGAGGTTCTCGTCATGGGGAATGGTGATATCGACAATCATCGTGCGGCGCGCTAATCGATCTATCACCACAATGTCGGGCTTATTGGCTACAATAGTTCTGTCGGTGATGATAGATCGATCCCAGTACAACGTGACGACATGGTCATTTTCGAGAACTGGGTCGGGCCATACTTGTAGTACTTACGGTACCTCAGAATCCAATTCTTCTTATTCTTATTATGTATTAGTTTTATGTAATGTTGATCCTGACGTAAAAGTAGTTTCATTTCAATGTGTAGTGTTCGCGTAAACTTTAGAAAACAATATGTCTTTCTTATCTCTAAAAATTTAAACATGTTTGAAATAAGTGTTCAAAAAAAATTCCGCGAGCGGGATTTGAACCGCATCCCATGACAGTAATTTGTTCGCAACATTTGCGTAAAATTATAAATAGCTATAATCATAATTACATTGTTTTTATATTATTTGTTATTTTTATCTATACTAACTAACGAACTACTGGTTCGAATTGACAAATTATTTTTGTGTTGAATAGTCTATTTATTGAGGAAGGCTATAGGCTATATTAAATCACGCTATGACTAATAGAACGCGGGTGAAACCGCGGGGCACAGCTAGTATTATTTAAGTGCAGTAGTTTCAATTGCCTCTGTGAACTACTTAGTGGTTATACCAACCCCCGGTCTCTGAAGTCCCGGATTCATATTAGTAATTTCAAATTAACAGTGGATTAAAGATAAACTTTGTATTAAATTAATAGTGTCTCTATCAGCCTTCATTATCAAGAATGAGATAGCATCAGTTTTCAAGATACAGTCACGAGCATTAGTATGTATACATTTTTGGCTAGTTTAGGCTCCTCGTCATTATCATCATCAGCCTATACTAGTCCACTGCTGGACATAGGCTTCTCCAAGTGCACGCCACCGAGCACGATCCGCGGCTACTCTCATCCAGCTCTTGCCTTGGCTCTTCCAATGTATTAAGAGTTATATTGTAAACATGACTTGTGACTGTACACAAGTTTTGGATTATGAAGGTTAAGGTTTGTTATTTAATAATGATTTTTTATTGAAAATTAAATTACCTAATAACTTGAGAAGGTAATCTGAAAATCGTTACTTTCTTAATAATAAATAATAATTTACGATATCTTAAAAATATTTAATGACGACCTTTACCTCAGTCTCACCCTGACTACGGATTCTGCGAAGTGTTTTTTTTTTATGTTAAAAGGAGGCAAACGAGCAGGCGTGTCACCTGATGGAAAGTAATCACCGCCGCCCATGGACACCCGCAAAACCAAAGTTATCGCAGATGCGTTGCCAACCTTGAGGAAGGAATTGGATCTTGAGGAGGGAGTATGAATTGGAAGGGGGGAGGGGTGAGAGATGGGCCTCCGGTACTTTCACTCACCGGACGAAACACAGTGTGTGTGTGTGTGTGTTTTAGTCAAGATATCATCTTTCTATGTTGTTTAATTGTTTTTTGGGTCGTTAGGCGATTCATACCACGAGCTGTTCGGACCACGGTATGAATGGCCCCACGTCCGATAATCGGTGATCGATTTTTTTGTCTGTGAAAATGAAACGATTGAAATTCTATCTTGCAACGCACACGTCCTACAGAAAGTCAGTCACAAAATAGGTGATAAAATAAAAAATAAAAAAAACGACGGGTTTCACTCCGGGAGTGCCGGCAGAAGTGAAAACTTGAATTTGAGCATTTTTGATAATTTGGAATGGTTAGGGAATAATTTTGCACGAATTGCTTCAATTATCAGTATAAAAGTACTATCATTTATGTGGTAGAATACAATATTTATTTATTGCGCTATCGTACACAAACATGACAATTTATATTACATTAAAAAGCACTCAAACATTTGCGCAAGCGCCCTGCGCCGCCTAAACGAAACAGCAGGCATACATTTTCGCCGCGCCGTAGAAAGAGAGGGGGATACTTCCTCTCCAACGCCGCGCCAGCTGTCTACTCTCCTTCCGTCTTACGAAATTTCGATCAGGCCACGTGTCCTGACGCCTGACGCGAGTCACGAGTCCTAACGCGAATTTAACATTTTTTACCCATTACAAAAAAAGTGTACAACGCCGCGAAAGAAGTTTTCACTTCAATAAAATAAAATAAAATAAAATAAGCAAATAATCGGTCCGATTGTCGGTTCTACAAAGATTCAGTCGAGGGCGGGCACCGTCCACGCAGTTTTCGTAAAAAAAAGGGTACAAAGTTTTTGCTTCACGTATTAATTAATATGTAGATACTACTAGATCGAATGTCACATGGATGGCAACTACCTTAAATATTGGAAATAGCACATACTGTGTAAAAGAGACTTTCCTTTATTTTTAAAACCAATAAATTCTGCATTTATGGATTTTTTGAAAAATTGCCTGTTTTAGGCGGGACTCGGGAGTAGTTGCGGTGCATTTCACGGGACGGGTGAAAACAAAATTAAAAGGTAATTGTTAGTTTTCATGGCCTTCCGTTATTTTGATTGTGTTTTCTATTTAGAGAAAAATGAACTTTATCAGTAACCCTTTCGATCTTCATCATAAAATATGGCATGTTATTTTTGTCGCATTTGACTGGTTTCCCGCCTAAGACAAGCGTTTTTTCAAAAATCCATAAATGCAGAATTTATTGTTTTTAAAAATAAAGGAAAACCTCCTTTACACAGAATGTGCTATTTCTAATATTTAAGGTAGTTCCACCCTGTATAGAATTGTGAATGTAAAATTCAAAATACAAAAATACTTTACTTTGCTTTACTTTACCAAATGAAATAAACTTAACCAGTAATTAACAAAATTAAATATCTAATAAATTCTTGATGGTCAAAGTGTCCGAATCAAGTCGGACATAGTTGTAAGTCCCCTCCTTACCATAAAAGCCGAACTTGAAACACAAATTAAGGCACGTCCACACTAGCCGGGGGGATCACATTAAATTGTTTCGGCTTCATAACGATGTCCATTTCGCAATCGCTCTTATGCCGGCCATAGGCCTTACGATAAGTTTGCACAAACCTACATTTGCGACTTATCATTAAATTAATTGTAATCGTTAAGTTTTGATTTTTTTTTAAATATGATTTCATGACTGTGTCCGGAGCTAGGAGCTCGATGGCGCAGTGGTTAACGCGCCCGGTCTGCGAAGGTTAAGCAACTTTCGCAAAGGTCGGTCATTGGATGGGTGACCAAAAATTTATTATCTCGAGCTCCTCCGTGATTTGGTACGCCGTTGCGTTGGTCTCGGATGCATTAGCAGTCGTTAACAACCACAATCCGCACTGGGCCCGCTTGGTGGTTTATGACCCTTACTCCCTATCCATCGATTGGGAAGGCTTTTGCCCCAGCAGTGGGGACATAAAAATGAGCTGATGATGATGACTGAATCCAGTGAGGTGGCTAAATTTGGTTAAGCTTATCATTCAAAGGCCAGACGGCGGCAAAGTTGACGGTTAAGAATCTTCCCACCATTGTTGGTTATCTTGTCATTTAACGCCAAAGATCGAGACGTATGGACAAGTTTGACGACCTCCTTGGTCGAATGGTTTGTACACCGGTTTTCATGGTGTTGCCATCTCTGAGGTCCCGGGTTCGATCCCCGGTCGGGTCAATTTAGAAACTATTGTTTTTCTTAATTGTGTCGGGTCTGCGTGTTTTCTATGTATAATAAGTATGTATTTAAGTATTTTTAGTATGTTTATCCGTTGTCTAGTAACCATTTAACGAGTTTCATAACGAAGCTTCTCTTGGGCTAGATAATTAGTGTGAGCGTAGGAAAGTTTATTTTATTATTTTATTTATTTAAGTTTAGAGTAATTATCTGCCCAGAAGTAAGACGGAAGATATATTTGAGAATTCATCATCGATCGCTCATGTGATCGGACGTGCTCAATAATTAATGTTATAAAGTAAATAATAAATTGCAAAATCGTGACCTAGCTCTACATAAGACGGAAGTAACTTATCTGTGTCACTCAGTTTAATGTTAAGTGTGTGTGTGATTTTGCTCCAACTTAGGATGTTTGCTTAATTTAACTATAACAAAAATGGAAGGTAGTCCCTTTAACCGGAGCGCGTTTACGCGCCACAGCCCGCCGCCCTCGCCCGCGGCCGCGCCCTGCCAACCGAAGGAGGATCCTCCGGAAGTCGTGTCCACACCTGAGCTGCAAAACTGGATGCTAACAATTGAACAATGCCTCAATGAAGTGTGCACTATCGCATCGGAAGGAAAACTGAACTCGGACCAGAAAATCAGGATTCATAACTTGTGCCGCAAAGTTAACAACGGCACATCTCAGATTGCGGTGCTGTATCAATCGCTCAAACTGAAAGCCATTCAAGCCCATACTTCAATTAATGTCCTTAAAGAAAACCAAGACCTTTCGCAGCGACTTCAAGACCTTAAACTTCGTATTGAAGAGTCCTCCAACCCTCTCACGGGCACAATTTCTTTCGCCGATATGGTTAAGAAAAGTACCAATAACTTTATTCAGCCCAATAATATCAAGTCTCTAGCCATTTATCCTACAGATAAAATGAAATCGAGCGAGGAGACCAAAAACCTAGTACAAAAAATTATTAGACCTGACCAAATGAAGTTGCACTTGAGAGGTTTGCGCAAGACGAAGAACGGCGGTGTTATAATCAGCACTGATACAAAAGACGACATCGAGAAGCTAAGGCAGTCGGCGCAACTGAAGACATCTGGTCTAACTATGGATGAGCCGCTAAAACGTAAGCCCAGAATCATTGTAATCGGTGTGTCCTCGAGTATGCAGGAAAACGAAGTTTTTAACTGCATTTACCAACAAAACTTGGCCGACAAGCTCCAAGACACAACACTTGAAACTTTTCTGGCCTCTATCAAGTTAAGCCACAAGTCGGGTAAGAAAGATGCAGAGACCTGCAACTATATCATCGAAGTCCCGGCTTATATTCGGAAGACCTTAATTGCGAAGGATAGAGTTTTTATAAATTGGTCATTGTGCCCTGTAAGAGACTTCACTTTGGTAACCAGGTGTTTCAAGTGTCAGCAGTATGGCCATGCGGCCAAGTCATGCCGAGAGGAGGCCATCACCTGCGGTCATTGCGGCGTAGTAGGTCACGCTCTAAAAGATTGCACGACGAAGGACGAGCCAGCAAAGTGCGCTACATGTTTGCACTTTAAAAAGCCCTACAATCACAAGACTGGCGATGCCGACTGTCCTGCGAGAAAAATGGCTGAAAAAAAGTACATCAACTCAATAGACTATGACGGCGCCTAAGAGCGCCTCTTTTATTTTACTGTATTTTAGAGCTTATACATTAATTTTAGTAACTATATATTATGGCTGAGAGGTTGATTTCCGATTTAGATAATTATTCTGTATCTGACTCTAAAGTTTGTGAGATTGAAATGTGCAAGTAATATCTATCGTCTTACAACAATCCTTTAACTGTACTAACACAAAACATACGCAGTATATATAAGAATTTTGACAACTTTAGTGTTTTTAAGCAAAGACTAGACATAAATTGTGACGTCTTTGTCTTAACCGAATGTTGGCTTAGTAAACATAGTAATTTACCAGGAATACCAGGCTATAATATGTACAGCAGCAAGGTAAATTATAACCAAAATGACGGGATAGTAGTTTATGCTAGGAATAATTTAATTATCACCGTCGAAGAACCAAATATTTTAGACTGTAATCGGCTACTAATCAAAATCGGATCTGATTTTGCAATATTAGCTTTGTACAGACCGCCCTCTTTTAGGAATACCAATACATTTATTGACTCACTAAATAACACATTACAAATATTATCACCATTTAAAAATACAATAATAATAGGAGATATTAATATCAACATTCTTCCCGACAAAAATGTTTCCGATGCTCAGGAATACCTAAACCTATGTTCCTTTCATGGCTTACTCCCCGCGCACACGCTTCCTACACACCAAAGCGGCTCTTGTTTAGATCATATCATGCTTAAATCGAATTTCCCATCAATAGCACTAGTTACTAACTCAACTATTACCGATCACAAAGCTGTTCTACTAACCTTAAACTGCAAGATGCCTAAATTAAATCGCACGCAAACAATATCTAAAATAAATGTAAACAAACTTGAAGTGGATTTATGCAATATTGACTTTAACCCAGTTTTCAATTTTGATGACGCTGATGTTTGTATGTCGTACCTTATAAGCAATGTTCAGCAAGCTATTTTTAGAAATACAATGCACATACGTTTAAGTAATAAAAACTACAATATTAAGCCCTGGATTACACCGGGACTTATTCGCTGTATGAAGCACAGAGACAAACTACATATGAAGGCTAAATCTAACCCAGCTAACTTAATCTTACAATCGTCGTATAAAAGATACCGAAACTTTTGTAATTCCCTTCTTAAAAAAGTCAAAAGTAGTTACGAAAGTAAGGAGTTGGAAAAGGCGGGAACTAATAGTAAAAAGATATGGAAGTGTATAAAAAATGTAACTCATATCTCAAAACAACAAGAATCGCCCTCAGAATTATTACATGTGCATTCATCACAGCTGGCTTCTGTAAACAGTGCAAATAATTTTTTCGTTAATGTTGGAAAAAATCTAGCTGAAAAAGTTCCATATAAGGATATATCACCGTCATCTTCAAGCAAGCCTCAATTAACCTGTAGCAATAATCTAAAATCGTTTGTGCTATTAGATACTGATGAAGCTGAGGTAGAAATGATCATCCAGAGCCTTAAAGATGACTCGGCGGCTGGGTGGGATAACATATCCAATAAAATATTAAAACAATTTAAGCACATACTGGTTTCACCGCTTACTTACATTTTTCGAAAATGCTTGGCTGAAGGAATTTTTCCCAAATGTCTGAAGAAAGCTGTCATTATTCCGGTGTTTAAATCTGGCAGTAAAGATCACATAACGAACTATAGACCTATTTCATTACTGCCAGCAATATCTAAAATATTAGAAAAAATTATAAATAAAAGACTTGTCCTATATTTAGAGAGACAGTCCTTATTGTCAGATAGCCAATTTGGTTTTAGAGCTAAACTATCGACTGCCGACGCTGTGCATCAACTCACTGACTATTTAGTTCAGGAACTTGACTCGGGTAAAAGGACAGTGGGAATATTCCTGGACCTCGCAAAAGCTTTCGACTCAGTTTCAATACCTATTCTATTGCAAAAGCTTGAATCTTTAGGCATAAGAGGCACCCAGCTTAAACTTTTTGCAGATTATCTTCATGACCGTACTCAATGCGTAAAAATAGGCAGTGTCCTCAGCTCTGATCTGTAAAGTACTTCTTTTGGGGTTCCTCAGGGAAGCATTTTAGGTCCCACTTTATTTTTAGTATATATAAATGACCTGTGTAATCTCAAACTAACTGGTGGCAAAATCATATCATATGCTGATGACACTGCTCTGCTGTTCTCTGCTGACTCTCATGAAGATGTCTATAAATATGCACAACGGGGCTTCAATCTTGTTAATAACTGGCTTCAGCAACATCTACTAACACTGAACGCGGATAAAACAAATTATATACAGTTTTCTATGCGTAAATCAAAATCGGCTCCAACGAACCCTAAACTTTATGCTCACCAATGTAAGGACCCCACAAATCTACTGTGCAAGTGTTCGGACATTGCTATTACTGGCAGGATTAAGTACTTGGGTGTTATAATTGATGAAACACTTGCTTTTAGGCACCATATTGAAGCTTTATGCGGCAGAATACGGAAATTAATATTTGTTTTTAAAAAACTACGCAAAATTGCGGATTTAATATTAATTAGGCAAGTTTACCTAACTTTATGTCAATCAATAATAACTTATTGCATTACGTCATGGGGTGGCACTGCTAAAACTATATTACTAACCATTGAGAGAGCCCAACGAGCGGTATTAAAAGTCTCTACTTTTCGTCCTTTCCTTTTCCCCACTGACATTCTTTATAAATCCTGTAAAGTATTATCGGTTAGACAGTTATTTATTCTAAACACAGTTATCAAACAACACGTCGCACTTCCATACAGCACTGAAACTACTAACAAAAGACGAAAAGATATAGTTTGCCCTCAAAATACAGCAACAAAACATGCCTTCTCTTCTAGATTTTACTTGTTCTTAGGTCCACTTCTTTATAATAGGTTAAACGCTAAATTAGGCATATATCATCATTGCTATAGTAAAACAAAGAATATACTCAAAGAAGCCCTTCTCAATATGTCCTACGAGGATACAGAACAATTATTAGTTGTCCTAAGATGAATGTTGCTTTTATCTTTATACCTAGTAGTTTAAAATGAATATTGTTTAAGTTTTTATACATGAAGTAGTTAAGTTTATAAATGAATGTTATTTTGCTATTTATTTATTTAGTCACAAAGAATAAAAGAGTAGTTTGCATTATTAATATTATTATTTAAGAATTTAGTAAGGTTCCTAGTTCGAAATAAATAATATTTAATTTATATACATTAGGAAGAATATAGTTTTGTTTTTATTTTTATTTAGTCACTAAGAATAAAAATGTATTTTGCTAATTTAAGATTTTAGTAAGTCCTTTACTTTTGCCTGGAAAACAGGATAATCCTAGTTCAGGCACTTGTGTATTTTTGAGATTATATAGTATGTTTAGTATTCTGGTTATATTGTAAAATAAGTTATTTAATAAAGATTTATTATTATTTATTATTATTATTATTATTATTTAAAAAAGTATTCGAAACTGTTAAGAAAATTGCTATGCACAGTAGAATGTGGAACTCGTGAATTCCTGTTTCGAGAATAATGGATTAACCACTACACCACAGACGCAATTGAAAGGTAAAAACTATTCACATTCATACATTTAATACAAAGTCTATAGACACCTTAAACTATATGTACCTACCTACCATAATCTACATAAGTGTGATGTAAACAAAATCACTAAACAAACTAACATCACCAACCCAACGTTTCAATACCACCCGTACCCAAAACAAAACATCAAAACCGAATCAAGAAAACAAACCCTTAAATGGGCACATAAAATATTGACCGGCCCGCCCGAAATACACTAATAATGACCTATAACAATAATTAGTTCGGCGATTTTGCCCTATCCCCACGGGGTCAAGTCGGCCGATTGTCCTTTGTAGGGTTGATTAAGATGACCGGTGGGGTTGGGTCGGAGGGACCCTAGAAGGGTTACATTCGAACTTTAATGCGGGCACCTGACATTTGTCGGAGTTAACACGAGTTCCGTTATTTGTTTTCGACAGGTTTTTTTAGTGTTAATTAAGGGTGGGTCTGTAAGACCCGTATGAGGTGGTTCGGTGTGAGCCGGCTAATTAGACGACATCATTAGGTAGGGGTTGGAAGGTATGATTAGACGATTTTGTTGATTAATGATTTTGTCAAAAGGAGTTTTATTGAGGGTCTGTTATAGGCGGGCTGGCGTGGAAAAAGTCGTAGAAAATATATGAATAATGCAATTAGTTAAGTAACATTTATGCTTGAATCTGATAAAAAAATAGTCTCAAAATTGGGGGATTCGATTTATAGCGAGAGTTATGTCAATAACGAAAAACGCAGGACACTTTAGTACCACGTTATATTAGCTTTGCTACAGTTGGCATTATGCTCGTCATATAATTCTGTTGCTATGACAAAGTAAAAAAAATGTTTTGCCATTTTCATGACGGCTAACAAGCATTTGACGACCTCCTTTGTCGAGTGGTTTGTACACCGGTTTTCATGGTGTCGCCATCTCTGAGGGCCCGGGTTCGATCCCCGGTCGGGTTAATTTAGAAATTACTATTTTTCTAAATTGCCTGGGTATTTTCTATGTATAATAAGTATTATTTAAGTATTTTAAGTATGTTTATCCGTTGTTTAGTAACCATTTAAGGAGTTTCCTAACGAAGTTTCTCTTGGGCTAGATAATTGGTGTGAGTGTAGGAAAATTTATTTATTTATTCGGTTATTGGTCGGTGGTATGTAGGCTATAAGTCCGCTAGGCTAGTTACTAAGGTAGTATTGTTATATTCTATCAGTTAAAAGTTAAATTTACCAGTTCTTTTGGACTGTACTTAAGAAGGCACGTAAAGCCGTTGGTCCCGGCTGCATTGACAGTCGTTAATAACCACGGCACCGCACTGGGCCCACGTGGTGGTTTATGGCCCGTTCGCCCTACCCATCCATAGGGAAGGCTCGTGTCCCAGCGTGGGGACATAAAATGAGCTGGTGATGATGATGATGATGATTGTTTTAGGGAAGCATAAAACCTTTCGGTACACAGAAAATTATCCACGTATATAACGTTTCGGTGGACAAAGTGGTTCAGTGACCGAGTGGTATATCGCTCGGCCTGACTCCTGAAGGTTCCGGGTTCGATTCCCAGGTCGGGCAAAGTGTGTTTCGGATTTTTCGATGCATAGCCCGGGTTTGTGATCACCACGCCGCATTTAATAAGTGGTGATTGAGTCATTACCCATCAATTATAGGGATGACTTGATTTGGCCTTTGCCCAGCTGTGGGACAGTTTTAGGCTATTTACTTTACTTACTTTACTAAAGACCACAACGTCCGATTAGCAAGCACTTATTTATTAAACGAAACACGCATTTGAAGTTCGCTCGGCCCTTGGCGTCCCAGCAAAGAATTCTAGAAAGGGTTAATTAGTGTGGACCAAGAATTGAATTAAAACATGCCGTTGGGCTAACTGTGGATGAGGTGATAATTTTTTTTTTATAAAAAAAAACTTTTTATATAAAGGGCATCCTAGCAAGTGCAATGATCAGCATAGCAAGCTATAAGTAATGGTAAAACTAAAGTATTACTTTCCCTTTTTAGGTAAAAATAATGATAAATTTTTATTTTTCTTTATCTCTGGTTGGTAATAGCTTAAGTTTTTCCGGTGGGTTCGGCAAAGGAATCGTGCTCACTGGAGCCTTACTTAGTAATTTATGGTATATTTAAATATGGTTTTCAATGTAATTATTATATTATTTTACTGTTTTTAATTTCTTTTATATTTTGTCTTGTCACTGTACCGTATATATTCAGGCCCTGTTAGAATAACAGCGCTTCTGTGTCATTCTGAACATCCGTGAATAACACAGCAGCATAAGCTGAGACAGGGCCCTTTAACTTCACACTTTATTTTTTTACTACAAATCTGTTATTTTTTTTTTTTTCTGTCTATCTGTTTTTTCTTTATTGTTGTTTGTTATAATTAAGTGTGTATGTTAATAAAAAAATTCTATTCTATTCTAAATAATTGATAAGTAAGTATTTATTGCATTTTCATATGTCTACGTAAAAAAATCTAATATTACAGTATTGTTTGTACCTTAAAAGTTAGGTGACTATTGTGACAGTCAAATAAAATGATTTTCATTTTATTTATTTATATAGTAACGGCTTTACATGCTTCCGAAGCATGTAAGAGTTCAAGGTGATACATTTTAGGTCACGCGTCCGATGACCGGCGCGAGTTAAACACTGCGCCATCGAGCTCTTAACAATATAATAACAATATTAAGACGACGCATTGGTAATTTACGTGGCGGGGATCTTGATTTTTCTCAACAATTACAAAACATATGAAAGTGATATTTGATGACATGATTTTTTATTTAATTGACTTCATTTTGTTAGTTGCAGAAACACGATTTTTCAACTTTTATAACAGAGAAAAAAATATTAAAGTAACCTCTTTTAAAACAGATTCACATTTTACAGGTTAACCAGACCGATTTAAGCATCAAAATTTTTTTAGGCCCAATTTTTCAATCCAAAGATAATGCTTTATCCAACGAATAATATTGTCATTGTGACATATTTTCTAAGGAGAATCTGTCATTATGACAAAATTATTCAATGAATAAATTTTAACTGACGATTGAAAAATCAGCCCTTAGTAGATTAGTCTTAACACACACTTCAAAATTGTAGTTCATTTTTTTTAAATAATTTGTAGTTTTAATTTTCCCTTCAAAACAGTTTTTCTTTTGGTACGGGGCGCAAACGCTCGTATCAAAACGTATGAGATTTATTGTTTAGCGATGCGTCGCCTTAACGGAAATCTTACCATGTTTATTAGGTATAATAGGTCCTTACCGATGAAATTAACGTTTTTTTCTCACTTATTAATAGGTGTATTAAATCTAAAAGTCAATACCGGTTGTTAATATAATTATACGCCTTTAATTAGAACTATATGTTAATTAGGCTTCAGGACTAACAATGATGATTAATTTTGTGTCTTTATCGCCCCATTTTTTTTTAAATTGACTTTTTTTTTTGTTCGCAGAATTGACCTTTTTTGTTTCATTGTAGCTTTGAAGGGTCTTGATTTTTTTTCTTTTTAATGTGTGTTATATTTAGCTAGTGAAATAAACACACTACTCTACAATTTTAATAGTTGTAAAAAACGTTAGTATGAAAAATATAATTTTAGAAAAAACCTTCGTACAAAACGTCAATTTCATAGGTAAGGACCTAATATGTGAGTATCCGATATTTCGGCACAGTTGTATGCGCCATGATCACGGATGTACTGGTAATTCATAGCGTAGTATGCAACTCAAATGCAAGTTTAAAAAAAAATATTTTACGAGTAAGTACTGTGCCTTAAGAGCGTTTACGCCGCACACTAGCGCCACTAATGAAAAAAAAAAACATATCTAGTAATTAGAGATAGAAAATCAAATTATGCTCAACAAACTATTTGAATGAAGTAATTTAGCATTTTTACAGCACCTAATGAACACCTCATATGTCATGGTTTAGTTAAATAAGACGTTACGGCCACTTTTAACTATAACGCGATACTTATTTAATAAACCATAACATGTCAGGTGTTCATTATGTGACGTAAAAATGCTAAATTACTTCATTCAGATAGTTTGTTGAGCATAATTTCATTTTCTATCTCTAATTATTAGATATGTTTTTTTTTTCATTGGCGGCGCTAGTGTGCGGCGTAAACGTTCTGAATCTCAAGTGATGATAAGGCCAATGATGGAAGCGCACTTCACCCGGGATCCTCAACTAGTGAGGCACTGGCTATCTTATTTCTAGCTGCCGGAACACAACAATGCTACAAACATTGATGTTATGGCGACATATTTACATAAGATGGTGGTAGCTAGCCAGGCGGACTAAAAAGCCCTACCAACCAAACCGAGTACACAAATAACCCCCGCTGGGAATCGAACCCGGGACCTCTCGGTCTAAACCGGTGGTCTTAGCCACTAGACCACAGAGGCGGTAAAAGGCGGCAAGTGACTATGATACTTTAAATAGTTAGTTAACAGAATTATAATATGCATCTCATTAATATTATTCCGCAAGATTATCTCCACAACTTCCACAGTCGCCGATGACAATGGGTCCGCAGCGATCGCGTCGCAGGCGAAAAAACAAACAAAAAAAAACCAGAAAAAACGGAGAGAGAGACAACACAAAAAAACGCCGCCCGCCCGTCGGAAGAAATATCTTTTATCTTGTAATTATTTTTATCCTTTAAGCGAAAAGAAAATATAGATAAAAAGAGACGTTCAAATAATTAGTTTGTCCGATTCACAGCGGCCATTGTCGAGTTCCCATTGTAATATACACCTTTTGAGTTGGCCGCCTTAATTTTATTTTAGCAAAAAATAATAATTAGAATTCATATTTAATTATCATTGTTTTGTTTGGTAAAAATATATTATTAGCATTGAACAAAATGTGACTGATAACAAAAAAAAAGTTAAATTATGCCGGCCTTATTGCTTTGAAGCCAATTTTTGATGTGGTTTCTGGCTCTGTATTGATTTCTTCAGAAAATGGACCTAACTACGATTTAACATATAGATTATGTTAATAATGACATGTTATTAAGTTATGTTCCACAAGTTCCTTGATAGGCAATTACTTCATAATAGACACTAAAAAGTTCGGAGCCTAAAGTAATTTTTTAAGAATACAACCATTCAACGCTGGAAATAGTATCAAATTCTACCTTTCTTTCCACTTTGGTAAGACTGGCCAATCCAGTTTCTCTGTAGGCGTATGTGGACAGGCGTGTTCCCTCGCTCCCATTGGCTGATCGGAAACCAATCGATAACCAATAACCACGCCGAACGACGCTGTCGGCCTATCGGGCGGTGCAGTTTGAAAATGGAATATTTTTTAAATAATTCCTTTTAGATAGAATTTTGTTATCCAGTGGTATTTTCGTATAGTTGTTGAGTTTAAACAGTTGCTATACGTTTGAGCGTTTTGTTTATTAGAAACAGTTGTAGCATTAAAGGAATGAAAAGGAAAAGCGATTCTGCTACTTCAAAGATACCGTTTTGAGTCAGTGGCTTGACAGTGGCTAGACATACGTAAGTCAAGGTGTCAAGACCAAAGCCATGAACTAATTGCACTCTTTAAAACTACAAAATTGAGCCTGTGGAGTAGTAAAAATGTACTGCGTTTAGTATTATCTTTGTCAATTCAATTTTTTTTATTGTTACTATAGATGTGTGTGTAAGTGTTTTATTGTTATTATTTATGTTTTTCTTCTTCTTTTTCAACTGTTATCCACCCTATGTTGAGTGAAGGTCTCTTCTATTATTATTATTATATTAATATATGTAATATTTTTTTTATTTATTTATCACATTTGTGTTTCTAAAAAAAGTTGAACTGGGTCAGTTTAAAAAAAAATGGTGTGTGTGTACCATCCTATACTTCAACAACTTCATTACATACGTTCAATTTAAATGTGTTTATAGACTGGCTTGTAATGTTATTTATGCGAATAAAATCTTTTCTTACTTCTAGGAAAAAAATTACACTTGTTCAAGTAAGTAAGTATCTAAATCTTTAATCTAGATTTAGCGCTAATCCTGATTCAGGATTTAGATGCTATTGGATCTCACAGTGACTGTACAGTCACTTCAGTCTTATATTTCAGTCCTGTAAAACATATATTTCACAAATATTACTTATTTGTTTATTCTTTTAAAGTATATTACCAGATGACAGTCACAATACATTGGAAGATATCGTACCGTTAACGCCCGTTGAGAACTTTTTGAAAATACATATTGATCCATTTAACCCGTTTTAATTTATTATTTAAAATGCGAAAGTTTTAAAGTCTGCATAGAAAAGCGACATTCACTACAAATCAAAACTGTGCGCCGTACGCCCGCGCGGCAAATGTACCCTAGACCGCTCGTAATACCGGGTGCAGCGTATCCTCGTAAATTCCGTCGCCAAAGGTCACACTGTCGCGAGCCGAACCGATCGACCGATCGGACATGCGCGCCGGGAGCGCTGAGTTTTTTTCGCACACGGGGCGTGGCTATCGGGGCTATCGATAGCTATCGATACACGCCTATCGAAGGTGGGAGTGTTCGATGTTAGGATGAGAATGCAGCGTATCCGATCACGTTATAGAAAACGAGTATTTGTATGTCTTTGAAGCGTTAAATTATCGTATGAAGATTATCACTCTTATTGATTGAAAAAGATATATGCTTATGAAGAAACCTCTAAATTGGTTACCCACTTTTTCGACTATCGATAGCTTTCGTATTGATCTTATCAGAAGTGGGAGTGTTCGGTGTTAGGATGAGAGTGCTGAGTCATTAAAGTTTGATCACGTTTAGCATTGGTGCATTATTAAATGATTAGGTATGACTTCTATTGATTGAAAGAGATGCGTGTTGATCGATTGCTAATATGGCAACTCACTTTTTGATACACGCCTTTGGTGGGAATGTTCGATGTTAGGAGGAGAGTGCTGTGTTTTATTCAGGTTCGATCACGTAAGGCGGTGAAGCGTTCATAATATTGTATGAAGATTATCACTTAAATTGATTGAAAGAGATGAGTGATTATCGATCGATGCCAAAATACTTTCGCATCGTTTGTCATCAAGAGGTACAGCTTCAATGCCATAATATAACTTCTCGATTCGTTTACGTGATCGAATAATGAGTATAACATGGCATGCAATAAAACAATGTACGACGTACGCTTCTCTTAGTGAATATTTAAACAATTAAATGAAATGAAATGAAGGAAGAAAGATGTTTATGTCTATGTATGTCTATAAATAGTCAGCATCAAATGGATCATAGCAATAGCATATTAATTAATCTAGGATGTATAATACTTCCAGTAAAATAGGTTTTAGGTTTCTTATTGTTTGAATCATAAATGTGACCAGTGTTACTCGATTTGTTTACAAAAATGATAGATCGTTTGTTTCCTAAAATGCCAAGATGTGTATGACGGCTGATATTGTACTATCAATTTGATAGCGACTTTTTATAGTCTTGTCAATGGCCTTAAATCATCCCGACCCAGAAACACACGGCAGCGTCTGTTACCTCAATGAGGGCTATCACGTACCTATGGATTCGCCGCGAGGGGCAGGCGCTTGTGTAGCGTGGTCTCCGAAGTGTCAAAACCAGTGTAAAATTGTTTTACATCAGGTTTTTCTTTAAGATTTAATAAAATGTTTTTTTTCAAACACGTAATGTTTTGAAGGGACATGTTGACCTTGCGAATCGCTACTAACCACTGCTTTGAGACAGTTTTATCTTTCGGAAACATATGTCCGCCTTTTTTCCGAGCATAACGGGACTGCGCAACACTGTGACATGGCCAATACGTTCAGTCTATGGTTCTATTGTATTAAATATAATTTAAATGTAAATTTTTGTTTAGGCGCCCGTATGAACGAACATTGACAGCCGTACTTTAGGACCTCACACTACAGTGGCGCCACCTGGTGAGACTATAAACAATAGCCCTCATTAAGTCTTCCCTAGTGCAGGTGGTAGAAGGTGCAGAATATCAGATAGGGTCTTATTCTGAATCGGAGTACCACAGTCGCAGTCAGCAACATAGCCCCACTTAACCATATTTGAATTACAGCTGCCACGCCATCCGAGGACGATTAAGCGTTTGCCCGATAGGTTAGTGCAGGCAATTACCTGGTGGTAGATGTTCTGCCGATTGGTTGAAGGAACGAAACTTCAGGATAAGTAAGGAAGGCGGTATATATGAAATACAGTGACCGGTATGTCTTACTTATATTTTCTCGCATTCAATCGCGCTAGTGCGCAGAATCGAACCAATATCCGTTTCCAATAGGTGGACAGGTGGGAGGAGCTTGGTTCTTTTACAAGATACTACAGATGATGTATAGAAAATACATCTATAAGGCTGGTAGTCTTAGATGGTGAGTAAAGACTGAATATACTTATTGAGAAAATAGCGAAATTTTGAATGTTATGATTTTTTTGATAGCGGGATGCGCCTTGTCTGTAGTACACCCACCTTCCAGTAAAAATAAGAATTTTGTTTATATTAAGTATAGCTATGAAAAATAGAGTCTGTCTCAGGTGGGGCAGGAATCGTCGTTTTCCTAGATCAATATTTAATGTTTTATGATAATATTTCTAGATAACACAACAAATCTATTTTACAAATCTGTCTAAATCACACTTTACAAATACAAATGAGGAGCTCGATGGCGCAGGTCTCGATTGCTAAGGTTAAGCAATATTCGCAAAGGCCAGTCATTGGATGGGTGACCAAAAATTTATCATCTCTAGCTCTGTGTTTTGGAAGGCACGTAAAGCTGTTGGTCCCATCTGAATCAGCAGTCATTAACGACCGCCAACCCGCACTGGGCCCGCGTGGTGTATTATGACCCATTCTCCCTATCCATCCATGGGGAAAGCTCGTGCCCCATGAAAACACAAAACTATATTCTTTTACGAGTATATAAATATTATTAGAACACCGATACATGACGGCAGCTTACTGTTTACTAAAAACTTGGTTTTTTTTTAAAGCAACAATGTTTTTAAAACTGATTTTACGTCATGTCATTTAAGCTTTTCTTGGTGTCAATATCCCTATTAATATTAAAGAAGCGTGAAGGTTACAATCACACAGAAAAAAAATCGCACCAACTAGTATACGACATAAAAATCTTAATTGTATGTTTAAAATATACTTAACTCTTTCGGGCCACTCCACAAAGATCCTAAGCTCTAATTCAGTAATGAGGTGCAGTGTTGTAATAAATATCACTTCCTTACCCCATTATAGTGTACACAGCTTTCGTTTTAAGCCGCGGAGACGAAATTTTATTATTATTTACATTTGCAACTCCATTAATTGTGCTAACCAGTGCGGAGAGGAAAATTTTATTTTGCATTTTGGAGTTTTGGACTTTGGGGTAGTGGTTTTGATTTTTGTATAAAACATTAATTTGTTAACTGTGTATAATGTTTGATTTTTTTTGTATTGATAGTGTAAGCGATTGAGTAGCAAAACATCAGCCACCCTAGACAAGTGGCATACCGTAATAGAATGGAAATTGAATATAATGAGTATTGTATGGGATTGTCATAAGCCAACGATATGTATGAGTATAAATGACGTATGATTGTCTTTATGGCAATCCCATACGTTAATCATTCCACTTGTCTAGGGTAGCTGGTGAGATCAAATACTATACGATACTATACAGTATACGATCTAATACGTGTTCAAATACTTGCCTATTTAATAAACAAAAAACATCACAAGTCATGCAACAAAATGTCCGAAGTTTCGGACTAACTATACGAAGGGAATAACTAACCAATCTGCATTAGACTTACGTGATGGGCTATAGGCCCATAGGAAAGCATTAGCCCAGCAGTGGGACATTGATAGGCAGATGGCGCTATGGAACAGTACAGTGCCCAATAAACGACAGTGTTGTCGTATTTGTCCTTCGCTATATCTGCAAACATACAAAAAACTTCTTTGTAATTTTTGTCTTATTACTTCTTATTCCCTAGTCTTATGGTCTGCTACGAAATTTTGCGTATATACGTAATACAAAGAGAGAAAGAAAGATTCTAATAATCTTAGTGGTCTTGTGGATAAGTATGATTTCAAAAAAATAATTTACAATTTGATTTTATTCAAAATATATATTTTTAGGATTTTTTAAATAGGAACGTTACAATTACTCACTTAGTGATCCGCTCAAACTATCTTTTGTAACGTGACTGCTCTTCCAATAAAACTACTGAAACACTTAATTTTTTTTCAATATTCATCCGTGTTTTGTATGTTCTTATTATTCAGGGTTTTTTTTATCAATCTACAGTTAATATTCTTGAAACGTTTTCACAAAACATTATTATGGTCAAACGAAGCTGCTACGGACCGTAGCAAATCGTAGTACTATCCGTAGCTTCCGTAGCACTACGCCTTTTTCTTAAAAGACCCATTCCGTTGTTCAACATAACATTAAAAAGTTAAATTTTGATTATAGAGAACGTCTTGGGAAAATGTGCACCTAAAAGAACCAAGCAGCGCGCCACCTCTACTCAACACTAGATGGCGTTACTAGTATACTACCACCGTTTTCCTGCTGATATTAAGTACTATGGAAGAAAATTTTTTAAACGTAGTCAAACAACGAAAAGTTATAAAATAATATATTTGTTTAAACACTCGAAAAGCGTAAGGTTTGTTGGCATTTAAAGTTTTGAGTTAAACAGTTATTGAATATGATCCCAAATGTTACAGTATAAGAGTAGACAGTGAATATTAAGTCGTATCTTTGCCTATTTGCACTGGACCAACACTAAAATCTTTTAAAAAATCAGACGGTTCCATATTTATTCATTCAAATAGTATGTCACAGCTGATTTTTTAAGAATTTCCGAATTGGTTCAGTACAAATAGTTGTTCTTAATCATGAGTTCTATCACCTTATAAGGCAAAACAATGACTAAAATTAACGGTGTAGATATTACAAATGAAAATTATGTACATACATTTGTCACTTAATAATAGAAAATAATTTTTATTTCTCACATATTATGGGTACAATAAAAAACTTTGGTGTTAAAACATCCTCGGGATATTTATTGCCTACATCCGAGTGGTTGGGAACGTAAGAAGGTGAAGACATATTTATGGCACAGAAATAAATAACGATAAGTCAAGTGCGAGTGTGTTCGAGGGGGCGAGGTTCTGTATGATTCATTTGACTCTTTAATGTTAGTAGTACTAGGCAATGTAGTAGGCACAAGTTTTTTTTTTAAAATAAAAATGACGACCTCCGTAGCCGAGTGGCTTGCACGCCGGACTTTGGGCGGCGCTAACTCTGAGGTCCTGGGTTCGATTCCCGGTCGGGTCAATGTCGAAAACGAACTTTTCGATATTGTGTCGGGTCTGGGTGGTTGTGGTACCGTCGTTGTTTCTGATTTCCATGAAACGAGTGCTTTAGCTACTTACCTTGGGATCAGAACAATGTATGTGATGTTGTCTAAATATTATTATATTATTATTAAAAATACTACTAACATAGTTGTTAGTTTTAAAACTCACACTCACTTAAGTATGCTGGTCTTTAATTTATTTATTTCTAGCAGCCGCTCGCGGTTTCACTCGCGTGGTTCCCGCTCCCGTGGGAATATCGGGATAAAAAATGTCAAAATTCTATGAGTTAATCCAGGTTATAAACTATCTATATGCCGAATTTCATCCAAATCCATTCAGTAGTTTTTACGTGAAAGAGTAACAAACATCCATCCATACTTACAAACTTTCGAGTTTATTATATTAGTAGGATATATACTAAGTAACTACTTAATTGCATTAAGTCTGTAAAATGCTTTACTTTTTGAATTATTAGTTAAAATACTAGCCTATTGTACAAAATTCAAAAAAAATAATTCAAAATTCAAAATCATTTATTCAGTTTAGGCTACAAATAGCTCTTATGAACGTCATTTTAAGCCATCGGTTCGTAAGTCTATCTACTCTGGGCGGGAGATCTTGTACTGAGAAGAACCGGCAAGAAACTCAGCAAGTGTCCAGCTCTTTTCTCCCTTACAGCGTCATAAATATTGGAAAATGCCCTATCATAAAAAGACACTTTCCATCACAAATAAAAACACAACAATGTAAAGGACAATCACAACATTTAAAAAAAAAAAAAAAAAAAAAAAAAACTAAATAAAATATTTAAGTCTGCAAAAACATAATTTACCAGTTTAATTTTTTACAATGAAATACAGTACTAGTAAAAGTCAAAACCTATCTAAGAAAAAAATAAATAAATATATAAATAAATAAATAAATAAAATCCCCTGTGTGGTGCCGGGGTTAAAGAATTGCACCACCCCATCTCTTCCCGTGGGTGTCGTAAAAGCCGACTAAGGGACCATTCCAGAGGATGGGCAGCAGCATCTCTCTGAGGTTACCCTCAACCTACTGCGATCGCCAACCCGCCTGCCAAGCGTGGCGATTACGGCAAATACCCCTCATATCCTTGGGGGAGGCCTTTGTCCAGCAGTGGGCGTCTTTGGCTGAGATGATGAATAAATAAATAGGAAAATGTCGATACCCTAAACAGTGTTCGTGTTTAAGTTGCAAAATATTAGTTATATTTCTTTTACACTACATGGGTGCAACAAGTCATTTGATTTTGTATCTTATTGACAAATTAATGAACGTAATTTTAACGTAAGTATCAAAGTTATTAGTTTTAGACTCATCTATCATCCCAACAATAAACTTTGCTTTTGCTTTAAAAAAATGCTCTATTACTCTACTGACCCCTAAAAATAAAGGTAAAAAAAAGTCATAAATATGTCACGGCCTCCAAGGCGGGACAGTGTGATGCATGTGTGGGAATAAATTGTGGCCCAGTATTTAAAGGCAATTACCGGTGTCACCGCATGAGGGGATCACGAATATTGTGTTTTGCCATTATTTTTTACCTAATACCTTATATACAGGTACTGAAATACATCTGGTATAACAGACAGGAATTATATAAAATTTATAAAATACAGTGAAAAAATTAAACGCCTACCCGACCCAAATTCAGCGCTTACGTCAGTCTTCCCGGTAGCATAGCGGTCAGTGCAGCCGCCCGGATTGCGGAAGACCCAGGTTCGATTCTTGGCTGGGTCGGGTAGGCGTTTAATTTTTTTATTGTATTTCATAAATTTTATAATTATTTAATTTAGCTTCAGTGCAGCAATTAGCACTTGAAAATAAAAATTAAAAACTTAGGAATTATATCATTTTTAATATGAGCATGTATTTATTATGTAATTTGTATATAAAAGTTATTCTGTTAATTCTATTCCATATGGGATTTCTATCTTATACAAAGTGTTTTGCCAGAAATAAATATTTATGGTAATGCAATACAAGTCCATGTTTTACTGTAGATTACAATGTCAATTACATGTGTTTTAATTTAAATTAAAATTACTTAGGAGTAACTTTTATTTACTATAAAGACATATGAAAGGACATATCGTTCCTCGTAGGCGAGACGGTGAGACGGTGTCCTTTCATATGTCAATTAAGTTTATATTGCCTCTGTGGTCTGTACATAGTAGTTTAAACCACTGCTATAGGCCCAGAGGTCTCAGGTTCGATTCCCAGCGAGAGTTACATGCTTATTGCTTGTGTACTCAGTTTGGTTGGTGGTAACATCAATGTTAGTAGCATTGTTGTGTTCCGGCAGCAAGAAATAAGATAGCCAGTGCCTCACTAGTTGAGGATCCCGGGTAAAGTGCGCTTCCACCTTCGGGCTTATCATCACTTAACATCAGGTGAGATGAAGGCCAAGTGCTACACATATGATATAATAAAAAACCTATCATATATGTTGTTTTATTTAATACCGATTCTGGAAATTTTTATATATTTTTTAATTTTTTTAATATTCTAACAACGGGAATAACACTCATATTCAACCTATAGCTATATATGTAAGCTTAGCCAGAGTAACATTGGGAAAACGATAGCGAAGTTCGAAAAGAGTAAAATGTGTGGGGTTGACATAAGATTGACCACGTGATTTAGCGTGGCTTATGTCAATCCCATACATTTTATTATTAGGTAACTTTGGCTACCGCCACTGGTGGGGGCTTATTTTAAAGTCGCTTCGATAATGTCTCTAAGTTTTATGTGGCTCGACTATAAAATGATGACCTGATGACCTGATGAATTCTTTCTGGTTTTTTTTCACTTGAATATATTTTTTTAAGTAACCTGTAAATTACAGGAACCTGCTAAACACATTCGCGCAACTGTAAAATGTAATTAGTGGATAACTGTTATTGGCCCTATTTGTAACCCATGTTAGACATATAACTATATGTATTTTCGTATTGACGGCAGTTGTTATCCTTAATAAATAAATAAATATAACAACAAACAAATCTAATTAAATCAAATCAAAGTTTATTCAGTTTCAAATTAAAAGTCATCATCATCAGTTCATTTTATGTCCCCACTGCTGGGGCACGAGCCTTCCCTATGGATGGATAGGGAGAACGGGCCATAAACCACCACGCGGGCCCAGTGCGGTGCGGTGGTTGTTAACGACTGCTAAATGCCGCCGGGACCAACGGCTTTACGTGCCTTCCGAAGCACGGAGAAGCTCGAGATGATAAATTTTTGTCACCCATCCGATGACCGGCCTCTGCGAAAGTTGCTTAACCTCAGCACTCGCAGACCGGGCGTGTTAACCACTGCGCCATCGAGCTCCTCAAATTAACAAACTAAAAGTAATAAACAAAAATAAAATATAAAAAAAAAGAAGCGAAACTGAAAAGGACCCCACTCAGCACATGTTGCAGCATGAACATCACCTGCAACGCTGATATTCTATGGAGCCCTATTGTTTGTGTGTGCGTGTGTGGACCAGCAGAAGCAGATGCGGCTAGAAGCGCCTCGATTTTACCCTTTTAAATAATTGGTAGCATTATGTACGATTACGCGTACATACTTTGTTTGTATTGTCTTTTTAGGTCAATGAATCATGCCTACTCCATGTATTTTATTTATTAAATACCGAAATTAACTGAGTGCAAACTTATCAACCGTGCGTTACTAACGTCGCGTGAGAACCACTTTTACCTACTATTATGTACGTAAATAAACAGTGAATATTTATTAGACTTTTCGTCTCTTGCACTCCACGACAACTACAACTAGTTACTTCAACTTAACTAACTTAAACTCATCATCTGTACGGCGTAAACGCGCTATACACATTATTTATAAAATAAACTTATATTATCAAATTTAATGACGCAAGAAGTAACAAACAAAATTGGTTGGTATAAATATTTTTTTATCTTAAAATAGAACACACTACATAGTCATAACATACATCGTCGAACATAGTCTTTTACAGATTTATTTGTTGATGAGAAAATACTTCTGTATAAGACGACTGTTCTAGTTTAAGATACTACACCTACTTGTTTAAGTTTTGGTGACGTGAACACTAATACAACTAACACTTACAAAAAACTAACTTACACAAAAAAGAGGTAGTTAATTGCTCCCACTAATTCCAGTGCAGCATCGAATTCCTTCCATTTTTGCTTCCTTCCTTCCCGGAACCATAACTCTCGGTATTGTTCTGCGTCTCAAGGAGCGAAGGAACTTTGGTACTGCCTTTGTTGCCTTTGATATATCGCCTTCACGGCAACCGAGAACTTGGTGTTTGACAATTTTTGCGATGATAATGTGTTTACGGCTTCCTCGATTAAAACATTCGGAGTTACTTTGGATACTCGAGAAGTGGAGTGATAAATGTGCGGTTATAACAGTTTGTTTAGAAGTGCATCGATACTGTACTTATGTACTCGTATACAGTGTGAAACTTTACAGGATTGGGAAATTTATAACAGGACTAGTGACTTTCGGCAGCATTTTTAATTTTTTAGGCTAATTATTTTGCAAATAAAACTCATACATACTAATCAAAAGCCTAAAAAATTAGTTTCAAGTTTCTAGCTTCAAAAATGATGTAATTTCCACACAAACTTTCATCCCCTATTTCAAGCCCTTACAGCTCTTTTATCGCATCAAAAAGTAGCCCATGTCCTTTCTAAGGCTCTAGACTATATCTGTATCAAATTTCATTTAAATCGGTTTAGTAGTTTAGTTGGTTACACAGACAGACAGAGTTACTTTCGCATTTATAATATTAGTAAGGGTTATGTTTACTAGTGGTCACCCAATGGTCATAGCGGGATTGGCCGTGAGTCGTGCTTGGTGGCGTGCGCTACGAGAGGCCTATGGCCAGCAGTGGACGTGGATAGACTGCAGCTGATGACATGATGATGGTCCAATGGTAAAATTTCGACTAAGTTCACAAAATATACATTGTAACAGTTAATAGACTTGGTAAATTCAAGTTTGCTTTAAACAATCTTATGTTGTGTATAATTATTTGCTTTTTATAAGTTTGACGTCAATAAGAGCCTGCAAAAGCTTCCTATATGAAAAAAAAAATGTTTCTTTACCAAAAAGTTATAGTAAGCCGTGTTACAGGAATAAACAAAAGTACGCATATTCTATATAGGGTCTAACAATATCAATAAGCTAACGTTTAAGGGGAGCATCTATACTTACACTGAGCATGCTCACCAAATTTGGTCCAAAACTACAGGCTCCGACAGTTACCGAGATAATCAACAAAACATTATCAAAATTTAACAAAAAATACACCCTTTCCAAACCCGTACAGCTGTACTACACGCACACAAAGATAGCCGTTGTGTTGTGTATCTGTACACTATCTTTTTATCGACGCCTGCGTGCGTGTTAGTAAAGATACATCATGTTTCATGATGTGCATTATTTTAATTGATTTAGTTTGTTAGAAAACATCACTTTGAAAAATCACTATAAAACTGGAGCCCATTTTTTGTCATTGTATTCAGAATGATTTATAGATACCGCCTTTAAACGTTCGCTTATTGATTTTGTTAGACCCTGTATATTAATACGTGAAGCAAAAACTTTGTACCCCTTTTTACGAAAATTGCGCGGACGGACGAGTCTGAAATTTCGCACACTTACCCCCGTATTAATAAACAAAGCGTGTTTTGTTCCCGTCATGTAAACTTCATTTCATATAAGAGTAAAAGAGACAAAACACGGAGTAACTACTCCAAGCTTACACTTTGTTTAATAATAAGCCCATTATAGTTTACTCCTTCTAGTACAGAATTTTCATATATTTTTTAAGTATGCTTAAAAAATAAAAAACAAACATTACACACACTACCATGTATTTGACACACCCGCAAAAACAATACTCTTTTCAAAAATTTCAAAAATGGAAGAGGAGCAGTCGAATTCTGTCAATACCAATGCAAACTCACATTCTATCTTTTTTAATTTTTCCTTGCTTAGGATACAATCCGTGCAGCCTTAATAATTAACTTTGACTTTGAATTTACATAAATGTTAAATTTCGAGACTATCATCCTCTTCCGTGCGCTCAATGTACTTAAAAAGGGACAACATTTTTTTCTATTTAGTTAGGTAATAGAAAAAATAATAATTTATAGATATTTTGTCTTGATTAAAATCTCAAACGTCATAAAGTTCTTTTTGATGAAATTATCTCTACGCTTAAGTAAAAATAAGTAATAATTAAATATTATTAATAGCGTAAGCCGATTTTTGTCCCAGTGATTATGGGACGATAGCTGCACATAAAAAATCGGTTATGGTCTCATTTTAAAGAGCTCCAGCCGTAGATGTGCAGAAAAATAAAGAAACCTGTCATAGGTTTCGAAATTCCTAAAAAATTTGTTGAATAATCGCGAAGTTTTGCGGGCGACCACCAGTTTAAATAAATGTAATAAAATAAGATCACTTACTATCGAGTTAGATGAAAGTAAAGAACTTTCCTGTACTGAAATAAAAAAAGTGTAAAACAGAGAAAAAATTGGATAGAACATACACAAAATTGTTTAAGAAATATATGCATTAAGCACACCAACACGATTAATAACTGGATACCTATTTTTTATATATTAAATAGATTCAGTTTTTAATTTGTATCAGATGCTTTATCGGCCAAGTTTCATAGCATTTCGTTTTATTGCTTTATAGTAAGGTTTCGTAGCGTTCCGTTTCGTAGCGCATTCCGTAGCTACGACTGCTACAACTACTGCGACGCCTTGTGCCAACACCCACTTAAATACTTTGTGAAGCCAGTGAAGTGAGCGTAAAATGTCAGAGGCTACGTCATCAACACCCTTCTAATTCTAAGTATAAGTCAACACAAAAGTTTCAAGAAATTAAATAAGAATAGCAAGTGATGACGTCAGTGATGCCTGAAACAAAGTGTTTTTTTAACACGTTTTAGGTAATAAAAAAGACCGGCCTTTGTGAAAGTTGCTTAACCTCAGCACTCGCAGACCGGGCGCGTTAACCACTGCGCCATCGAGCTCCTCATTAAAATGTAAGTATGTTTAACTAGCGGCCGCTCGCGGTTTCACCCGCGTGGTTCGCGTTCCTATGAGAATATCGAGATAAAAAGTATCCTATGTGTTAATCCAGGTTATAAACTATCTGTATGCCGAATTTCATCCAAATCCATTTAGTAGTTTTTACGTGAAAGAGTAACAAACATCCATCCAAACTTACAAACTTTCGCGTTTATAATATTAGTAGGATTATTAGGCTTAAATTTGTAACCGGTTTTGTGAATCACTAAATAAAATTAAAAATTACTGTAACTCTGTTTTTAGTTACAGTAGAATAAAATTGGTCAGTCGACTAGTGGTTTGGAACTGAGGTGGTTTAGAACTGATTCTGTATCTATCCATCTTCATTGACGAAAATGAATAAACACACATTTTTTTAAACCGGCTCCACATTTAGTCCACGTTTATTAATGCAACTGTTTATGTTTTGAATTTAGTTAATTATTGTTGCATTTAGCAGTTTATGTTACAAGATAATTATTAATACCATTTTGATACTTATTGTATTGCCAATACAATCTCTTTTTCATATCCTAATGGTAAGCACAGTGCCTTGACGTCACCTGATGTTAAGTGATGATAAGGCTAATGATGGAAGCGCACTTCACCCTGGATCCTCTACTAGTGAGGTACTGGCTATCTTATCTCTAGCTACCGGAACACAACAATGCTACAAACATTGATGTTATGGCGACATATTTGAATAAGATGCGTAAGATGCCGCATGGCTACTAAGCCATGCGGCTCCTGCCCTGCCACCCACCAAACCGAGTCCACAGACCAGAGGCGATTAATGTTTAACAAATAAGTTTGACGTATGTTGCTTGAGAATAATATTTAACCGACTCACTGAAAGTGAATAACACAAACATACGCTTCTCCCCCCTCCCCCCTAGTGTCCCTGGCTTTTTCCGATGCTCCAGGAATCTGGAATTGCTCCATTCCAAGGATTTATATTCAAGTGTTATTGCGATGCGGGCGCGTACTTCGACATGGTGGTATGTGCGCCCGTACTTTGTCTGTTGTAGTAACGCATTGGAACTTTGTCGAATCTTCTTGGAAAACGGTTTTCATCATAGCAGGCAAGGAGCAGATATCGCTGCAGCTGGTATTTTCTGGTTTATTAGTATTACATAATTTTCCATCGCGCACAAAGCAAATTTTGTGACTCGTTTCTGTGCACGCACGCACCTCTAAAAGTTAGATAGGTCTACCACCGCAAATTTTCTTACCTTCCTATGACATGAGATCCTTCAAACGAAGCGTGAAGAGGCATCTTGTGTATTGTCACTGATGCTGCGTCGTTTTCACGCTGCACCAGTTGTCTTCGCATCTGGACTCCAATTCCACTTAAAATTATGTAGAGTGGAGCCACTTTTTTATTTTTATTTATTAATAAACAAAACATTCAAACATTAAAAACTAAACGTAACAAATAAAAAAATCAACAATGGGAACTAAAACAAATAAAAAAAAACGCACTTCACCAGCACTCCTCACCCACTAACATCCAGTTTCTACAATCTTTGTATTGATAGAATATAGGGAAAGTATGAACGTCATTATTTTAGTAAGCTAAGCAAGAGATATGTTATACAATTGATCATAAGCAACTAGCTATCTTATCTATCACTAGCTAGTATTCAGTCCAAAAAACCAGAAATAAATACAATCAATTGGTTGCCACTCAGCTGAATGATTGATTATGCCAAGGCGCTGGTTTTCAACTAGAAAAAATCAACCAGCCTCACGAAAATCGAGTGGGAATCGAACCCACAACCTTTGGATAACCGGTCCAATGGTCTGCCCGCTGAGCTACCGAGGTCCAAATTCGTTGAATTCTTCCAGTAGTTTGTGATTTACGCTGCAAGCCAGCGGTATTACGTCACTGTGAAGTTACAACCATCACATTTTTACCAGAGTGCTTATACCTCGTTAAATACATTCTATGGTAATAATTATGAGCTAATTATTTACGGTAACAGTCAATTTGTAGACTCATTAATACACCCGGTGTTGTCTTGCATTCTTGTGTGTACAGACTATTTACAGCAGGTAATGGGCATTTTTGCTATTCTTAAACGGTCAAAGATTTATTTACTTAATTGCTTTTATACGTTTTGATTACATATTACATTGTTAACAGACAAATTTCAAAGTAAAAGAGTATTCAGGCAATAAGCTAATTAAAAAATGTTTTTGGTTTTTGTAGGTAGGTAGGACGGTAGTTGTTGTCATTGAATAGGCGCCTTTGGCTTTCAAAGTAAAAAAGTAAATAGTGTTGAATTATTTCGGCGGGCTGGTTAGAACCACGATAGCTCAATTGGGAGAGCACCTGACCCGTTATGTCAGAAAGGTGCAGGTTCAAATCCTGCTCTTGGATTTTTTTTCAACATTTGTGTTTTTGTAAGCTAATTATAATAATAATAAAAAAATACAAATATTCTTAAGAAATATTTGCGATTAACCCATCGTTGGCCGAGAGCGCTTGCATGTAAGCGCCAAACAATTAAAATTCTATTGTGTCTGGTATTTACAACAACGAAGGGTTAAAGGTCATTTATGGAAAGTTTTAATGCATTATTTAATATACATTATTTCACTTGTAGATAATAATTATATAAAATATTATAATAAGTGAAAACTGCGTCTAATAATCATTTAACTTTCATATTGTAACTAGTGGACCCGGCGGACTTCGTACCGCTTTGACAGTTTCCATCAAGTGATTAAATTCTCTTTGGTTTCCATGACAACAAAATAAACAAATCATTTTGTATTGGAAAAATTTATATTTAGTATATTTAAAGTGTGATTCCCGTGGGAATATCGGGATAAAAACTATCCTATGTTAATCCAGGTTATAAACTATCTGTATGCCGAATTTAATCCAAATCCATCCATTCGTTGCAGCGTGAAGAAGCAATAAATATACGAACATACACACAAATTTTCGCATTTATAATATTAGTAGGATATAGTGTGATTATTAGGTATAGGGCGTAGTGACAGCTGGTAGTGACGGCAAAGTAAAACTTCGTTGTGGTCTGGATGAATACTTTAAAGTGAGAAACGTCAGTTGCCAGTTGACACAAAGCATCAGTAGAACGAGTGAAGGAATGAATGAGTGATAGTGATCGAGTCATTTTAATAACTGATTTTATAGAATGAGGAGCGCTCTTCTCTTTCCAGGTAGCACTTGGCGCGAGTGTCGACGGAGTGTGGAGGAGGGTATAGCAGTCATATCAGACTGGTTAAATATCAGTTTGCTAACCCTAAACGTAACAAAAACTAAATTACTCTGCTTCCACAAAACGGCTGCATCAGCTCCAACTGCATTTCCTCCTGTTAAGTTTCACTCCTGTGCAACGCATTACACCTTCGTTCCAACATCTGTTTCTTGCCACTGTGAGGAAATTAGTAGATCACCAACTATCCGCTATTTAGGGGTTACCTTGGACGAAAAGCTTTCCTTCGCTGCTCACCTTGAGATTACCGGTGCCAGGGTGCGCAAGTTGATCCACACCATGAAACTTCTTAGAGATGTCGCTGTCAAGCCGCTCTTAAAAACTGTCTATATGGCTTTGTGTGAATCTGTGATCACATACTGTATCGTAGTGTGGGGTAACTCTGCGTCCTGCCTTGAAAGAGCTCAAAGAGCTGTTTTAAAGGTGATTTTACGGAGGCCTTTTTATTTCCCTACTGATTCGCTGTACAATGAGGCGCAGGTACTCAGCGTTCGCAAACTTTATATTCTAAAAGCGGCAACGACTATGCACAAAATTGTTATCAGTTCTCCAGAATATCAGGCGTTGCTTGACAGACGAGTATTTACGATCGGTATTAGTTAAAACCACCTTTGCCCAACGGTTTAAATGCTTCGCTTTTCCATTCATCTACAACCGCATTTTGGAGCTATGCGAAATTAAGAAATGCTCTTTGAGAATTGCGAGTCTCAAGATTCGCTCACTTCTTTTGACGTGGAGCTATAAATTTACGGAGACTTTCATGGAGGTACTAAAGTAGATATATGCGAATGTGATGCACCTTTTACAACAACTTATAACTCTATTTTTATTTTTTTATTTTTATTTTATATTTTATTAATTACTGCTGGCACCCGTTTAACTTTTGAAAACGTCTTACTTGACCGCCACAGGTCAGGCAGTGCCTAGTGTGGGGTCATAAAAAATCTCAGCCTCCTTGAAAATAATGCTTATATTTACGTAACACTATCATCATCATCATCATCATCATCATCATCGTAACACTATATTCCACTGTATTTTTAAGTTTGTAAGCATTTATCAAATAAATTTATTTGTATTTGTTTGTATTTGTATTTAGAAGATTTAATAATGTTGAGTATTTTTGTATATTCCAATCATATATTTACATTATTTCAAGGCGTTTTGGTTTATCTAACAGACTTTTCCAAGTATACTCGTATAGATACATTCTTGAACACCGAAAAGAAACATTTTTTTAATTTTTTCTTCTTCTTCATGTGCCATCTCTTACCGTATGTCGGCTATCATTATGGCCATATGAGCCCGTGATGTAGCGGTTCGGAAAAGCTCTGATGTGCTCAGACTATTTGCTAGCAATTCTTTCCTAGACACTACCAGCCAACCTCTACCACATCTTCCTCACTGTGAGTCCGCAATGCCGGAGGTGCATATTCACCAGAGAGAAGTACTCAGGGTGCTGCGTAGTCTAGATGTGAGCAACGCCAGTGGCCCGGACGAGATTCCAGCGGTAGTTCTGAAAACCTGTGCGCCTGAGTTGTCTCCAGTACTAACGCGCTTATTCCGACTCTCACTGAGAACAAATCGTGTCCCCAGGTCATGGAAGCTTGCAAATATCCAACCTATCCCTAAAAAGGGTAACCGTGCAGACCCGTCGAACTACAGACCCATTGCAATCACTTCCATACTCTGTAAGATTATGGAACGTGTACTAAATGCACAACTACTCAGATACCTAGAAGATAACGACCTCCTCAGTGATTGCCAGTACGGCTTTCGACGAAATCGATCTACTGGGGATCTTTTAGTGTATACTACCCACCTCTGGGGCGAAGCTATCGAGAAGCATGGTAAAGCACTAGCTGTCTCACTGGATATCTCGAAGGCCTTCGACAGGGTTTGGCATGATAGTCTGCTCAGCAAGCTTCCATCTTATGGATTGCCATCTAGCCTGTGCGCCTGGATATCAGACTTTCTGAGTGAGCGGTCCATGTCGTCCAGTCTATGCTGATGACAGCACAGTATCAGAGAGTTATGTTTCCGATCCTCGGGCTAGTAGAGCCGAAATCGAGTCTCTTAGGGAGAGTATGGTAGCACGTGTGAACTCGACCCTGATGGATGTTTCCCAATGGGGAAAGGCCAACCGGGTCGAGTTTAATGCGTCAAAAACACAAGCCTGTCTTTTTTCCTCCAAAAAGAGTCGTTTCCTTCTGACTCCCGTATTCTGTGATGAGCCTGTAGAAGTTTCAGACCAACTGGACCTCTTAGGTCTCACCTTATCTTCCGACCTGAACTTTGGGCGATCCATCGAGTCAAAAACAAAAACAGCTGCAAAAAAACTTGGTATCCTGAACAAAGTGAAACGGTACTTTACTAAGGAACAGCTTTTAATCTTATACAAAGCTCAGGTTAGACCCTGCATAGAGTACTGTTCACACTTGTGGGAAGGAGCTGCCAAATGCCACCTGGACTCACTTAATTCGCTAGACAGACGTGCTCGAAGAATTATAGGTGACAAGGACCTAACAAGCAAAAAGCTGCATAGCCTGAGCCATCGCCGCCAAATCGCATGCTTGTCTATTTTCTACAGGCTATTCCACGGGGAATGCGCTCAAAATCTCCATAACCTCATTCCACCATCTCCATTTTTCTATCGAACGACAAGGCTTCGCGGGGGCCTCCACCGCTTTGTCGTAGATATTCCACCTTGCCGCACTAAACGTTTTGCATCATCCTTCCTTGTGCGGACGGCGAAGTTGTGGAATGCTCTTACGGCGACTGTGTTTCCCGACACATATGACCCGGGTCTATTCAAGGTCAGAGTGAATGGGCACCTTATGGGTGAGCGCGGGCCATCTTAGACCACATCTACACTTTCCATCAGGTGAGATAGTGGTCAAGCGCAAACCTATTGAATTTAAAAAAAAAAAAAAAAAAAGATTGTACCACTCAGCGAGGTTCTGTAGCCATTGCACCTTTTTACCGTTCTTTATCTTTCTTTTTTCTAAAATTAGTTTATTTAATAGATTTCTAAGGAGTGTTTCTTTATAAAATGCAGTATGAAATTTAAACAAATCAAAAAGCCTATTCAAATAATTAGCCACCATTTCCAAGCCAGACTATATCCGCGCGTATTTTTGTGACGGTTCCAAAACGGATAATCACTTGCCCTCAAGATGCGGACGAATCGAGAACTCAATTACAACAGCACAGTAACGAACCGGTCGGAGTGCAAGGTTTAAGTACATATAGGGACGCGGCTGATATGGTAGCGGTGGCAGCGTATTTCAGTTACGTAAGCATAAGCGTGTGTGGTGCCGGGAATAAAGAATTGCACCACCCTATCTCTTCCCGTGGGTGTCGTAAAAGGCGACTAAGGGACCATTCCATAGGATGGGCAGCAGCATCTCTCTGAGGTTACCCTCAACCTACTGCGATCGCCAACCCGCCTGCCAAGCGTGGCGATTACGACAAATACCCCTCATATCCTTGGGGGAGGCCTTTGTCCAGCAGTGGACGTCTTTTGGCTGAGATGAGGTGAGAAGCATAAGCGTAAGCGCTTATTGTCTATGCTAAATTTCATATATGTAACTAGTTGACCCGACAGTCGTTGTCCTGAATAAGTTTAAAAAAATATGTGCTACATAAACCATCTATGTACAAAGTGGCGATTTCCATTAAAAATTACCTATTTTTTTATTTATTTCTTATCCTTTTTTTTTAGTTTTTCCATTTTTTGTCATTTAGACCATCCTGCCCCCGACCGCCTAACCGATCGCTTTGACTACGCGTATAGTTTATGACGTCATCTTGCCACCTCGCATCGCCTATGAAAGCAATATTAAAAGCTAAAGGCTATAGCTTTCGATATTGCTTTCATAGTCGGCACGAAACGACAAGATGACGTCATAAACCACACACGAAGTCAAAACGATCGGTTAGGCGGTCGGGCCCCTGGTATTGAATGGAACAACACAAATATAATTTTTTTTAAATCAGTCCAGCCTTATTTGAGTTTTAGCGAGACTGACGAGCAGCAATTGATTTTTATTTATATACATAGATAGATTGACCTACAGTCTTAATGTCATCTAGTTAGCTTCAGCGGTTTCGGCTCAGCGATGATGAATCAGTCAGTCAGGACAAGTCATTATATTATATACTTCTTTATATATAAGTATAAGGGCAGTGTGAATGGAAGTGTTGGAAGGGGTAGACCTAGGCGGACGTTTCGAGACCAAATCGGGGACGTCTTGGAAAAAAGGCCAGGTCAAGAGTACCCTAAACCGAAGAGCATGTATGAAGAAAATAATGAAAGTGGACGAAGCGAAACAAGTATGTATGGATCGTAGCAAGTGGAAAAAATTGGTCTCTGCCTACCCCTACGGGAAAGAGGCGTGATTGTATGTATGTATGTATATACGAGTATAATTCTTCTGTACGTGTGTTTGTCATCTTACTCCTTCTAAACGGCTGGTCCGATTTGGATGAAATTTTGTGTGTATTTTTCAATAGGTTCCTGGATGGTTTGGAAACACCATTGGACCTGGTAGGTGGCGCTGCTATAGGGGGAGTGCACTTGCTCATCGTGGGATACGATACGGGTGTTCTCAAGCGGACGAAGTCGGGCGGGCCATTAGTATATATATATATATACTAGCTGACCCAGCGGACTTCGTATCGCTTTGACAGTCTCTATGACTAAACAAAAAAAATATAAAAAAAACTAATTAAAAACCACTACGTTACAACATTGTAACATAGTTATAGTATATTATGCAACTAGTGAATAAAGGACGGATTTAAAGCGAGGGCCGTAGATGAGTCACGAGCAAGTGAAGGATTCTAATGATTGAATCACGAGCGCAGCGAGTGATTCAACTGTAAGAATCCTGAACGACGCGAGTGATTCATGGCCCTCGATATAAATTCGTACTTTATTCAGGAGTTGCATACTATACTTTATACCATGACTACGAGAAAAGACATAATTTAAGCGAAAATATTTTCAAAATTTAATCAAGAAATAAGAATTGTTACATTAATTGAAATGGACATTAAAATTAGAGCAATGACTGAAATTAAGCGTAATTTTCTTATTATTATCATTAGAGTGGTCAACTTGTGAAACAATATTTATTAATCTAATGCCAAACTCCTTGTCGCAAATATCGACCAATCAAATCTCGAGAATTTATTTGCACCAAAGAGTTTTGAATTTCGATTCTTAGCGCAAGGAGTTTGTGTAGGCATTGAAATAGAGACCGGATATATTTTTGTGTTCCAAATTCAAACACCAAAACAGTGAATAAAAAAAAAGGCCTTTTAATCACTGTTTTGCGTGAATAAAATAAGCTTTTTAGAGTAGGTATGGTATAAAATATTTTAAGCGCCAGTTATAACGGAGCGTCCTATACGAGTGCGCACGCACACGTAAGTTGTTTCTGTGTACACGCGCGCACGCAGTGACGCTGTGCAACGCTGTCAGTTCTGCATCGATGGAATGGTTATCGCTGAGCGCGTTAGCTCACTAATGTATTGCATTTTTGTCTTTTACCGTCATATTATTATTTTACTTTTTCTAATTCAATTTCTTATTATTATATTGATAACTTAGTATCTAGACAAACCTAACATAGGCTTTAAGATACTACTAACCGATATTTGTAATTATTTTTTTGTTGATAAAAAAAAATAAAGAAAAAATATAAACAATACAATCAAATCGTTTCTATGACAACAAAACAAACAAATCTTGGAACATTTTGTATTGGAAAAAAAATGTTTGGGGTGGACCACCCTTATCACTTAGGGGTATGAAAAATAGATAACGACCGATTGTCAGACCTACCGAATATACATTAAAAAATTTGGGGACATAAAATGAGCTGATGATGATGAAGGTCAAAGGTGGAAGCGCACTACACCTGGAAACTTTAAAAACTGAGGCACTGGCTATCTTATCTCTAGCTGCCGGAACACAATGCTACAAACATTGATGTTATGGCGACATATTTAGATAAGGTGACTGTAGCTAGTTAGCTAGCCAGGCGAACAAACAAGCCTTACCACTTACCAAACCGAGTACACAAACAAGTGGCCCCCGTTAGGAATCGAACCCGGGACCTTTGGTACACCGGTGGTCTTAACCACTAGATCACAAAGGCGGTTAAAAAAGACGTTGGTTGCGTCGTGTTTTAACATTAGTGCTGTAACATTCTAGATAGTCACTGGTGATAACAGTTTGTAACTATTTCGTTTTGGATAGTACCATGTAAGAAGAGATTTTTTTACCATATGAAAATTGATTCCCAACTTGACGAAAGACGACGAAGCTGTATCGCCAAACCTTAATGGAGTTACACGGCGTCGTCGTACGAATATACGCGATTATAATTTATTATGAATAAATGAAATATTATGAACGCATCGGCGCACCGACCCGACAGCGCCACTGGCAATGGCGTTTGCTTTGTTGGACTAGTGATGGGGTAATCGCATATCGATAAAAGTAACGCTCGATGAAAATATGCGATTATAAAGAAGATTTTAAAATAATTTATTTATTGCTATTTTAACATTTTTAAAGATGGTATCTCATGTCAGGCCAATATTTATTTTGAGCCACTGTCCTAGTGGCGAAAGTCAGTACTAGGGTTCATGATTGCTCGAGCTTATCAAGTTTTCGGGTCTCGAGAATTCTCGAGGCTATTTTCTCGGGTCTTCTCGGGTTGTCGAGAAATTTACGTTTACGTACGTTTTTGCATATTTTACGGTTACAATAATGTGATTAATCAACAAATTCAGTGGTTTTCCTCTCAAATAAAAGTATCAAAGTAATTATAAAACTTTTATTGACAGTTTTCAACAAAATTAGCTTATCTTTTTTTTAAACAAAACAAAAAAAATAAAACTATTCTGTCTGTTTTATAATTACAATCACAGCACCATTTTTGGCTGGTTAAATAGAAAAAAAATCAACTTCAAAACTTATCAACAAAATTTACTTCTATTAAACAAAACAAAAAATAAAAAAAAATTCAACATGAAAACGTTAACATTATCTTAACTTATAATTAAATTACAATCACAGTATCATTTTTGGCATGTTAATTAGAAAAAAAATCAAATGAAAACTTTGCAAAATCAATGAAACATTTCGACGTTTCGGTACAGTCTATAACAAACGCAATTTAAATTAATAATAAACCCTAGGATTAATATGTGATACACAACATAATTCAGTGGCAATATTCGTCTCACAAGTTCAAAATAACATAACTACTTATTAATTTCTAATTACTAACATAAGAAAAACATAAAAGAAAAACTTGGAAAAATTTAAAATACACAACCCACACGTTCACATAACTCCTTTTAAATATTTAATTATTTAATTCTTTATGGAAAACCAACAGCACATGAAACAGTATACATTTGATATATAGGTAGCAGAAGGCCAGAACAGTATATATTCGATATAAAGGTAAAATATTAAAGCAACAGTTTATCGATAACTGTGTAGACACCCCCACCCCTACGCCTCCCAGCAGCCGACTTCCTTCATACTGGCGCGCACTCGTTCGTGCGATGCCTTTGTCAGAACAATCGTCGGCAAATTAGAAATGAATTGAGTTATTTAATATCAGCAAGTAATAACCTTTATTGTTTATTACTCTAATGAGCCCCTGTGTATCCGCAGATTGGAGTATGCTCAAGGATAATTCAGTTTGTTTTTGTCTACATTGTTTGGTACACAGTTGAAAAAGACAAGAAATTCAAAGGGGGGTCTTGTAACAGAGTTTGTCTGTACTAATATTGTAAAGTGGTAATCTACATCTGAGGATGAGGACCAAATTAAAGTATCTTATCGTAAAAATTGCAGTGGTTAAGATCTATCTACCATAACCGCCTTTGTGGTCTAGTGGTTAGGACCACCGGTGCGACCCAGAGGTCCCGGGTTGAATTTGTGTTGGTTTGGTCGGTAGTAGGGTTTGTTTGCCCGCCTGGCTAGCAATTGATTTTTATTTATATAGATAGATGGTGGTGGGCGGACTAAAAACCCCACCAAAGCGAGTAGACAAACATGTACCTAATTACCCATAGATTGAAAGTACTTAGTAGTTACGATCGGAACCTATTATGTAATGTCCATTTAATGGTGCGTAAATTATCTACCCATAGAACAGTGAGCTCATCACACTAATATTATAAATGCGAAAGTTTGTGTGTATGTCTGTATATGTATTACTTCTTTACGCTGCAACGGATGGATGGATTTGGATGAAATTCGGCATACATATAGTTTATAACCTGGATTAACACATAGGATAGTTTTTTTTCCCGATATTCCCATGGGAATCACACTATAAATATCACCGTTTTTCTCGATACAATATTCAACACGTTTAGGTAACGATCTTACAATTACAAAACCAGCAAAGAGGTACAAACAACCATAGAGACAATTTTACATGCCTGAACTTGTTGAATGTAACGGTGGTCACTTCGAACACCTACTAAAATAAATTAAAGTATGTGAAAACAATGCATTTTATTCATTTTAGACATCATGTTTCTTAGAGCCATTTACTGCTTAAGACCTACACAATCGATATCTAAATAAGTGTAAATTTATTTTTTTCAAAACAACCGGGTTCGATTCCCGAGCTGAGTACAGCTTTTTTTAAAATGTATGAATGCAGTTTTTCTTCTTATTAAAATCGATGACATGGTTCCTAAGAACAGATCTTCGTATGTCTTATAGTTTCAGACTTTCCCATACTGACCGATTTCAATGAGACACCCTGTATATCCCACTTGGTGGTGGGGTCAGCCTTCCTGATCATTTTCCTCCACTTCTCTCTGTCCTCGACACCCTGCACTACATCCTTCCATCTTGTCTTGGGTCTGTCAAGTGCTTACGAGTAGATAATTAATTGATTATACATTGTTATGTTATTTTCAATAGGAACACAAATGTATTCAAAACTTCCATCAAGACATTATTAATTGACTCAAATGGCTAACGACCCAAGTGTAGTGTTTCCAAATAGTTTTAAGTAATTTTAAAATTATTTGGAAATATTAATTCTCTAAATCTAGTTCTGTTTTCTTTTTTAAATCTAAAGTTAAATCTAGGTTTACACATGTTAAGCAGTTAGTTTATGCGAAACTACTTGTGTTAACACAATTAGGACATTAGCCTAGTATAAAATGTTGTTAAACCTATTATGTATTTATAACTTTGTTAAGATTAATAACTGTTGTAAGCGATAAGCGATCCGAAACGTGTCTTTTATTATGATAGTTAAATATTGCGTGCAGTATTTTTCGTATCACATCGAACATCGTAAGAAAATAACAAAAGAAAAATCAACTGCGGAGATACGGACCGATCATATTTTATACTTTATGGGGGTCTGAACGATCCACCTCGGGCGAGGACTTACAATATTGCTACAATACACGTTTTGTCATTGATAAGTAAACTAGTATAAGCTTGTACAATATGAGAGGAATATTGCAATACAAATCAGATTTTTTTTATTTACAAACAAAGATAATAATTAAACTACTAAAAAATAATGCGGTAGATCCTATGTACCAGGTACAGGTAAAAAATAAAATCGTTGGGCGCACGTAACTTGCGTAAATATGTAAATAGCATATAGCGGTTGACTTGATAGAAATTTCACACGCCCAACGATTTTATTTTTTACTACCTGTACCTAGCTAGGACCTACCTGATTATTTTTTAGCTTTTTGTAAAATTTTCAATAAAACCGTTTAACTTAAAAAAAATTTTACTCTTTTTTTATTTTCAAGTTTTTGGTTTTTAACTTTTTATAAATGACTATTTTACTAATCAAGCCCTTTCATTTGATACCCATATTGAGGTAGTAGTGATAAAATATGTAACCCGCTATTATGTAGCGGCAGCCATCTTGGATTTACAATGACACCGAATATATTGAATTATATTGTCATCAGAACTAAAGGTGTGTTTTCTAAATTCAGATCAATCCATCAACAGGAAGGGGGTCAAATTTCAATTACTAAAGTTGACCCAAGCAAATAAATAAACAGGACAAGCTAAATAAAACCTTTTAACAGCGGCTGATGTTGAAACTATATTTTTAATTTACAGAAACGTGCAATAAGAACCATCTATCTTATTGCACGTTTCTGTAATTTAAAAATACAGTTTCTACATCAGCCGCTGTTCCCCACAGTAAGACGCCACACTACATGACACTATGGAAATGGCTAAAGTAACTGTTCTTGCAATGCCAACGTCTGTTGACTGTCTTATTTTTCTAATGGCATAAGCAGTACTAAGTTTTACAAAAGAGGTTTTCTTTAATCAAACGGTTATAAAGGTTAACGCTTTTGAATAAAGCATATATTACAGTGACTCTTTCTTGATCAATCTAAATTGTTTTTCTAAGTTAGAAGTTGTTTATTTGTTTATTTAATTATTGTTGTTGTTGTTGTTGTTGTTAACCCTTTAACTCGCATATGGACATTGTGGTAATTTATTACCCGATCTTTCAATGATGTGCTAAAAAAGGTTCCAGCACCTTAACGTGCCTGCGTTTCTTGTAGCCTAATTTTGATATGTATGCAATGAGAATATGACAAAATCAGACGACCGAGGCATAATTGTAGACGTTTTAATCACAAAGGGAATATGAAGTATAGCAAGAAAATTGTAGAAATGTTTGTCTAAGTCGAAAGTTGAGTTTTATGACATACACGCCCACGTATCAATGACCTTGCTTCTAAAAATTACAACAAAACAAATACTTTTCCTTCTACCTATCCATGAAACAACCAATACCCCACTTCTGCGTCTCTATTATCAACACTTTCTTAACCCTCTCATGCCGATACGATTCGACAGAAAAAAGAAACCTTCGGTCTTTTCGGCCCGTGTCGATTCGTAAACACACCCTGGAGGGTCGTTCCGACCGATTTATCCGCAGTATATCATGTTACAGTGCGCCTCGGTACGAAATATATCTATTATATGATCTGATTGTCGAGTCTGTAACCCCTTGGAACGATTGACTGGGGAATAACTTCTTTGATTTGTTTGCGTCTTGTTAGCAATGTTTGCTGTAGGGTTAGATCCTTTTTTCGTCTGGAGATGGAATATAGGTATTGTTTCAACTGTTTTTCTTTTGTTCGTTTTTCCTCGTCGCGTTATTGGAAAAAGAGTAAAATATAGGTAGCCAGTAGGAAAATGTAGGTATATTAAGATTATAAACTATCTACTTTAGCTTTGAGCACAACTTAAGCTTCGGTATTATTATAGGATATATTATAACGAGCTTGATGACAGATCTTTTAAGTTAAGCAGCTATTGCAATGCCTGGTCACCGGATGGGTGATCAAATTAAATATAGCTTCTCCGTGTTTAGGTATGATCAGCCGTCGGTACCGGTCTGTCGTAATATGACAGTCTTTAAAATGCATCAACCCACATTGAGCCAGTGGTGGGTTATTTTCTCATGTTTAAATGGGAAAGCTATAGCCCAGCAAAATAGAAGATGTAAGATAAGTTTTATTTTTTATTTTTAAGTGCTAATTGCTGTACTAAAGATGAATTAAATAATTATAAAATATAATGAAAACCGTTGGATAGATGACACTACTGCCCCTAAAAAAGCAGTCAAATTCATAGCAGTGTAAAAATTCAGTACTTACGTCAGCCTTTCCGGTAGCATGATGGTCAGTTCAGCCGCCCGGATTGCGGAAGACCCTAACTCGATTCCTGGCTGGGTTACCCGCATTTAATTTTTTCATAATATTTTATAATTATTTCATATAAGATAAGGCTAATAATTAATGTGAATTATGATAAATATGTAAAACTGAGCAGTTCTCTCGCTCATTCTTCCTCACAGCTAAAGGATAAATGTCCTGAATAGGCAGAAGGAAAAAAATCGTAAGTACTTAGTTTTACGTTTATTTTGTAAAAATATATATTTAACTTTGAATATTTTTGAATTTCTGACCACAGGCCTAATATACAGGCCTAATAAAAATGTTCCGGTTATAAAAACAATTTATTCCTACAAAGTACCTAAATAACGTAGGATCTCACATAAAATCAACTTTTTGAATTTAAACAACCTATGAGGTTAATTAACTCAAAATGATCAAACATACCCACGTCCATACGGTTGGGGGTTAATCAGAAATGAGCCTTGATTTTTTTATCATAGTGCGTGCAATCATATTCATTTACATTCTAATTTAATTTATGTAGGTCTTTCCTAGCAGCTATTTATGTCCATCCTTTACTGTGTAACGTGTTTATAATGAAAGTATATTTATGACAGTCGCGTCCCGGTGGCCGAGTAGACAAGCGATATCGGGAGGTCTTGGGTTCATTTTCAGGTTGGGCAAAGTGTGGCTCGGATATTTTTATGCAAGCGATTGTGATCACCTACTGGTATGGTAGTTGTCAACGACTGCTAATGCAGCCGGGACCAACCGCAGCACGGAGGATAAATTCAAGATAATACATTTTTAGTCACCTATCCGATGATCTGCCTTTGCGTAATATACTTTACTATCACAATCGCAAACCCAGCGCGTTAACCACTGCGCCTTTGAGCTCCTATAGTTCGATCACAAATCAATTGTCTATCTTACATGGGACTACATACCTATCACTTAATATCAACATATATATCACTCCGATCCGATCCGAACCCTTCGGAGAATCTAGTAGGGCACGGGGACACGCACTTTTAAGTGTGTGATGCCGTTTCCTCTAGAAAACCTCCGAAGGTGATTCGTTTCACACGGCTTGAGGTACCCTTTTCGTACCTCGCCGCCCCCAAAAAAGCCCGGTGACGCTGAACATGCCGTTTGAGGCAATCAGCAATCTCTCTTAAAAAAAATATATATATATCACTAGGGCGCTAGTATAGTGATTAAATTAAAATGAGGGTATAAAAGCTACCAACTAATTATGAGATGACCAACACCTCAGTCTCCCTGTGACCACGGACCCTGCAAAGGGTTCGAAACGTCAGCATAAACATTAATTATACCTAATGTATAAAATAAACGCGGAGCGTAGATCCGTAAGAGTAGTTTCATTTCAATGTGTAGTGTCCGCGTTAACTTTAGAAAACAATATATAGTGTTCAAATTCAAGAACACCCCACATCCACAGTTGTTTGTCGGCAGTTGGGAAAAAAGGTTTGTAACAACTGGAACAAGAATGATTTATTTACTGGCCGCCAGGGGTTCCCGAAAAGAGTTCAGTCGCATTCCATTACCACCTTCCACGGTGCGAGGATTAGCAGAATCTCCCCTCGAACCTTAATCATAATTATTTTAATATGCAAATAATGATAATAAAATTTTAGGTTTCACGTTTACGTTTTTGTTTTGTGGACTTGCGGCGGAAAAAGGGATTATTGAGTTATGCTTAATTATATTTGGAAGGCGCAGGACGGCTCGTACCTGCTTAGACATTATTTTTATTTATGCCCGTGTGTTAATTCACTGCCTGCATATTTTAATTTGTTAATGAAGTCTTTATGCTTTCAAATTGGGTTTGCTATTGGGGTCGGGTGGAGGTGGAGAGGAAAGGCTTCGTGAACGCGCCGCTGATTGCCTACTAAATATTAGGTAGGTACTGAAAAAGATTAGAATGATTTTTTTTAATGTTGAAGAATTTCCATGTGCGGGATTCGAACCTGCAACCTTTTGACATGAACCAGGTCAGGGTACTCCCAATTACGTTACACAAGTGGCCACAAAAGCCATGATGGCTTTTGTGGCCACTTGTGGTAATTTTTTCGTCATTTTGGCATAATTTTGCTGTATTGTAATTTGTTCGCAACAATATTTGCATAACATTATATAAATCCATAATAACATATTTTTTATTAATCCTCTTACCTCTTTACTAATAGTCAGTGGCATAAAATGTTTTTCATTTTTTTATTTATAGTTTTAATAATTATTGTTTTTATTGTAATTTAACATTTGTATGCCTTAAAGGCCAAAACATGTCAGGACATCACTAGCTAATAACACCTGCACCATGTGTATGCTCATGTTTTAACAAAAAAATATATCTTTATCTTTAATAGAAGCACGGAAGAGGTCAAGATGATAAAATTTTGGTCACCCATCCGATGACCGTCCTTTGCCGACCGAATCCGACCGACCGAATCGCAGACCAAACGCGTTAACCACTGCGTCATCGAACTCCTATGCTTCGTAACTGTACTCAAGTATAAAACAGTTAGGCAGCGGACTGAATAGCCTAACCGACCTTATACTATAAAGCGTCATTCATCAACCATTTTATAGTTATTCTACAGGGTGATCCTATAAATAGTAACAGCTGTTCCCACCAGACCACAGGGAAAAGGCAATCTAAATTGCAACAATCACAATTACTCGTCTCTCCAATGAAAACCGTACGAACCCATACAATCGCATCCATAATTGCTCAGCGGTCGATCCAACTGCCCAGTGGTCGTCCCCAATTACAGGGTGCTCGTAAAACTGCGCCCTCTGATATAAAACACCCTGTATAATGCTGTATCGATAGCTGTACGACATTCAATTTGTGTTGTTCGCTGTTTGTAGTGGCCAAGGTGCGTTTACAACTGACGATGTTGTAACGATCGTGCGGCTTGCTGTAATTCAGCCTTTTATCATTTACTTCTATGATCATACACTTTACAGGGAAGCACTTTACTTTCACATCGCTTGTGATCTCAATAATCAGCTGTAATTAGATACTTTCATTATTTTTATTTAATTAAAGGACCATGAAGGATTTTGTATGAACCCCATCCCCACCCTACAACAGTCATGGGATACGTGTCAACTTGTTCAATGGGACCCAAAATAGTCTAAAGTACCTAGCTGTGTTAGTTGCAAAAACTATTGGGTTTATTTATAATATTTTTTTAATGGTTTCTGTAAAATAAATGTTTCCTTATATGAAAACATTATTAAGATCGCCATATGCTAATCCTTTTTATTGCACACTAAGTAAATGTGTAAACAAGTAAAAAAGAAAAAATATATAAAAGCTATCCCTAACCCAACCTTTTTTTTTACCCTGGGGAATATTCCATGGAGTCATCCCGGGGGGTCGGGGGACGGGGGTACCCGCGGGGGTATGTGGGGTTGATCTGTGAGATGTCATGCGGCCGACCCACTAAAAGCCCAGGGAAAAACCTAACCTAACCTAACCTTACCTAATCTACCTAACTCGTATTTGAAACATGTCGCCATAGTAAAAAGTTCTCTATTCTAACAGATGTTTCAAATGACACTTGTTTCAAATCTGTTGGATGGTGGGGACGTTTCTTGTCATTGTCCATAAAACTTTATTTATTTTTTAATTTTTATTGATTGATCACGGGTTCGATTCCTACTCTAGCTTTCTAAGACTGGTTGATTTATTCTAGTAAAATTTTTTCTGGTAACAAATTTTCTATGTCGTCCCGTACCCTGTAAACGCCGCCCGCAGAAAGGGCAGCCTGTTAACACGGGATCGCTCCATCAAAATGGCGCGACCGATAAACTATCATTGTCCGGAGGCCGGAGGTCGGAATCAATTGCCCGCGAAATCGGCTAACCAACCGGAAAACACGTCCGACCGGAACCTTAGTGCCTTTTTCGCTAATACGACGAGCGAAAGTGCGGCGGTCACTTAAACTGGGGAGTCGAGAAAACAAATGCAAAAATAAAATGTTTAACGAAGATTAACACAAACTTTTTAGTAAAGGTATCCTAGGTATCATCATCACAGGCAAAGACGTCCACTGCTGGACAAAGGCCTCCCCCAAGGATCTCCACAACGACCGGTTTTGTGCTGCTCGCATTCAGCGGTTTCCGCGACCTTCACCAGATCGTCGGTCCACCTTGTTAGAGGTCTGACGCCATGCATAAGAGCAGGATAGCTGAATGTGGGAATGGAACAGTGCAAGAGGAAATGTAAAGGAACGAAGCGTGTGTCGTATGAATGTGTGAGCGAGAAAGAGATAGAGAGCCAGACGTTTCTGAGAGATGTCATTACGGAAGATTTAAAAGGAAGACAGTAAAAACGGGAAATCATTTAAAGAATATAAAATAAATAAATATAATAAGTATAAAATATATAAAATAAATGGTTTTTGGGTAAATTGTGTTTTACTGACTTTAGATCCTACAACTTTTGGGAATAAGTATCTACTACTAACCAAGGCATACCTGTAAACAATAAAACGGAAGAAGCTCCAGTATTTCAGGCACATTATGCTCCACAGACCAGGCCGAAGAAAAACCCAATGGCAATTTGAGTATCTAAACTCAAAATTCCGAGCTACAAGATCACGGGACCAGGTGGCCATAGTGGTAGCCGACCTGCGATAGGAGATAGCATTATATGAAGTTGAAGATCTTAGGTATGTATACCAATAGCCGGTGCAATTCGGTCGAAATGTCGAATATTAATTCGACGTTTTGACTGAAATGTACCTGCCGTCGCTGGCTCAGGATATTAGGAAGTATGTAGTAGTAGTATTACAACCGCCTCTGCGGTCTAGTGGTTAAGATCACCGGTTTAGACACAGAGGTCCCGGGTTCGATTCCCAGCTCGGTGTATATGTTTGTGTACTCGGTTTGGTTGGTGGTACGGCTTGTTTGTCCGCCTGGCTAGCTATCACCATCTTATCTAAATATGTCGCCATAACATCAAAGTTTGTAGCATTGTTGTGTTTCGGTAGCTAGAGATTAGAAAGCCAGTGCCTCGTTAGTTAAGGACTCCAAGTGAAGTGCGCTTCCACCTTCGCCCTTATCATAACTTAACATCAGGTGGGATAAAGGGAAGAGAGTTTACCCGTAAAATATATTTAAAAAAAATGATCTGATCGTCGACGTTTTGACCGAGTTGCACCGGCCGTGGCCACTTATTTTGTAAGTAGTTTGAGTTAATTTAAAATGGAATACTTAAGTCTTATTGAATAAAAAATCAGAGATAATTGAAGTTCTCTCCCTATATTATAGTCATTCATCATCAGCAAAGCCTATAAAAGTGTTCCGAGATATTAAAGTTTTGCAAAGATAAAAAAAAACTATTTGTAAAACAAAACATCTTTAAACCAGTGTCTCTTTATTCCAAAACATGGAGTTCTGTCCATGTATTATAATCATTCATCAACAGCCTATAAAAGTTTTCCGAGATATTAAAGTTTGGCAACGATAAAAAAACTATCTGTTAAAAATAAACATCATTAAATCAATCCTCTTTATTCCAAAACATGGATAAAATTCAAACGTAAGTTTATTACTACGAATTTGGTTTCAATTTCATACGAATCTTAATTTTAGTCCAGGTTATGAAATGACGTTACATATTCTGTGTTTAAGTCCCACCCAAGTCCCTAAGACTAGTAAGTATTAAGACCGGCATCGCCCTTCGGTAAGTATCATTGGATCCTGCAATTGATGTCTATGCTATCTTTGTATAGGATTGCTTCTAAGCTACAAACGTTTAATTACTTTTGTTATTGTTGTGGTTTGTTGCCGATTGCACTTTAAGCATATTATATACTACGTATAGGTGCTGCTATATGAATTTGTAAGGGCTAGCTTTACGAGGTAATCAGATGTTCAGAGTGGCGTGTAGAATGATTTCTTAGAATGATTTCTTATAATACTTTGAAATCGAATAAGAACTGTCTTCTTATCAATTATGAAGTTGGTTATCTGTGTATATATTAACCTTTTCACCGCTCAACTATCCTGCATGTGATGTCCCGCTGTACGCCAACGTATAAATGTATTTTAATAAAGTAGGTACAAAGAAGAACTTCTATAGAAGTGCTGGCGTGGACGGCACGAAAATCTCGAACTTCTAAAGAAGTTGTTGGCGGTGAAAAGGCGGTGAAAAGTTGTTGCGTGAGAAAACCCTGTGTATATGCAATATGCAATATGCTTAAAAAGGGGCTTTTTAAGCATATTGCGCGCAGGAGTGTAAGATTTGGCATGCTATAGTTACTTTGAAGAAGGAGTGCAGAATGATAAAAAATATGTAAAAGGTTACATTATATTGAAGAATTATTTAATTTTAATTTGCTATTTATTATTCTCTGTTTTTGTAAGTTTAGTTGAGTTATGTTTCTTTTTGTTGTGTATACTCGTATACCTACTAATTATATTTTGACCACTTCTCAAAAAAAAAACATTGAAGAAACATTGTATATTTTGTGATTAACGGTTGAATTTTGAACTTTGAGTTTATATAATTTATTTTGTTTTTAAGTATCAATAACCATTACGTGTTTCTTATAACATTACTTATTTAGCCTAGCATCGGAACAATCTGAATACATTTTGCCTAACCTGGGAATTGGGCCGACGATTCCGGATATCGAGTAGAGTGCGTTACCACTCAGCCACCGAAATGAAACTAAAATAATTCAATATTTTTTGAAGTGAAAACTTCTTTAGCGGCGTTGTACACTTTTTTTGTAATGGGTAAAAAATGTTAAATTCGCGTCAGGACACGTGACCGTCAGGACACGTGGCCTGATCGAAAATTCGTAAGACGGATGACAGTCGGCGCGGCGTAGGAGAGGAAGTATCCCCCTCTCTTTCTACGGCGCGGCGAAAATGTATGCCTGCTGTTTCGTTTAGGAGGCGCAGGGCCCTTGCGCGAATGTTCGAGTGCTTTTTAATGTAATATAAATTGTCATGATTGTGTACGATAGCGCAATAAATAAATATTGTATTCTACCACATAAATGACCACCACAAAATTATTCCCTAACCATTCCAAAATATCAAAAATGCACAACCAACGTTAATATTCAAGTTTTCACTTCTGCCGGCACTCCCGGAGTACAACCCGTCGTTTTTTTTTATTCATAGTTAGTAGTAGTTATAGTTTATATTTTTTATAAGGATAATTTTAAGTAGTTTTATTTACTTATTTTATTTGCGTTACAAATGGTATACAACATGAAAATCGTAAGTCTTATAAATATAAGAATGAAGCAGAATGCTGCGACCCTGTCTACGGCTACGATGCTACGAAATGCTACAGAAAACAGGGCAACGAATAATAAAAAAATTGGTTACGATCAAGGAACGATTTGTTAGCCGTAGGTCTAATACGCGATTCGTCCATTTCGCATTTTGCCGTTCGCCACTCCAAAACCTCATCCCACCTTTTCCCTTCCTCCATAGGATAAGCGTGCTTCTCTCCGGAGTCATAGCGGTACTGCCTCGAACGTTCCATCGCGTACAAATAAATTCGACAACTCGTTTCTTTATCGCCAGTATAGTCAGAATAGTCTACTAGCACATGTTTTCCCTACTTCCCATGCCATGAGGTCTTTCAAACAAGACGTGAAGAGACACCTTGTTGGCCGGCAAGGTGAGGGCGACCAATGCTGCGTTGTTTTCACTTTACACCAGTTGTCTTCGCGTCTGGCTTCCATTACCTTTTAACATCAGGTGGAGTGGAGTCATATGCCGTGGAAACTTTAATAAAAACCCTAAGGAAATTGTTCAGAGTGAATACCTGATTTTTAGGGTTACGTAGTCAACAAGGAACCCTTATAGTTTCGCCATATCTGTCTGTATGTCCGTCCCCAGCCTAGCTCTTAGACTCTTAGTACTAAAAAGCTGTAATTTGGAATAGATGTACTAATTACGCCGACAAAGTGGTGAAGTAAAATTTTGAAAAATATTTTTTTAGGTTACCTCCCCTACGCGTGAAGTGGAGATGTAATTTTTTTTCTTGTCTACTCCATAGTATGGGATGTCGTTGGACAGCAATTTCAAAAATAATGCGGGTTTGGGGAAACAGTTTTTTGATTGAGGCATCCGTTTGTGAGCTATTAAGCTTTAAAGTGTAAAATTTTGTAAGAGTCGAGTGTCCCCCACCCTGACAGCCAAATAGTTGTTTTTAGATACGTGAAAAAAATCACGGTAGTTGTATAAATGACGAAATTTAAAGGAAAACTATCACAGCTAGTAGGCTTTACAATTTACGAGTAACAGTCGACCAACTTATAAAATGTACTTGGCGCAGTACAATTTCCTCATTGGGAACTACTTAAATAACGTTACAAAACACAAACGTTGAAAAAATTTCTACGAGCAGGATTTGAACCCGCACGCTTCTGACATACCGGGTCAGGTGCTCTCCCAATTGAGCTATCGTGGTTCTAACCAGCTCGCCGAAATTATTCAACACTATTTACTTTTTACTTTGAAATCCAAAGGCGCCCATTCAATGTCAACAACTACCGTCATTAACATCTGATCATAATATTTTTACAAATACTAAAGATCAGTAAAGAAAGTAGGCAAGCTATTTATAAAATGTTTATATAATTTTTAACGCAAATTTTGTTGCGAACAAATTACAAAAACACAAATGTTGAAAAAAGAAGAACCACGATAGCTCAATTGGGAGAGCACCGGTATGTCAGAAGGGTGCGGGTTCAAATCCCGCTCGTGGAAATTTTTTCAACATTTGTGTTTTTGTAATTTGTTCGCAACAAAATTTGCGTTAAAAATTATATAAACATTTTTAAATAGCTTACTTCTTAACTGATCTTTAGTATTTGTATTTAGTATTTTTTAAATAACGTTGTTATTTAATGTAGATACTACCGGTTTCACACACCTGTAATCTGTATCTGCATTATATAAATGTTCATAAAAGCCCTCTTCTCAGAGTCCGCATTATTGAGATGGGCTACGGAACCCTACACATGCGCGTGGCCCGACACGCACTTGACCGGTTTTTTTAGCATAGATGAAGCACTTCCTGATGACAATCGAGGTGAGTTAAAATGTGGCCATACAAATTCTCATTTCGTAGGCGCTACAAGCTACGACAGTGTAGCCCAAGTGCTACGGCTACGAGTCGATGACTACGAATGCTACGAATGTTACGTGACCAATTTATGTAGATAACGTCGAACTTATAGTCTTCACCCATTGGTGTAAATATAATAAATTAAATATTGTTTAATTTGGTAACGGCATACCTACTTTTATAAGCAATTGTCGTTACTTCTATCAAAGTTTTTTGCGCCCATGCTTCTCCACAGCTAAAAAATAGACGTCCTTAATGGGTAGTAGGTAAAAAATGTTTCAGACGATTCAAAAGCACTTTTCGTAAGTTTATTTGAATAAAAAATTTTGACTTTGACTTTGGTCGAAATGCGACCGTAATTAAAAAATATACAAAATCAAAGTAAATTATTTTAAATCAAATAAAACTTAAAAATAAGTACCTACTACCCATTCAGGACTTCTATTCTTTAGCTGTGGTGAAGAATGGGCACAAGAAATTGCACATATTTTATAGAACGGCATTAACAAAAATAATACATTGTTTAAACATTGAAATGTTACATAAATTATACCTACTCGTACGTCAACTTTATGTCTCTGCACTCCTTCATCTCCTTATGAACTTATACTATGCTAAATTATCTGATTTGGTCTGTGGCGCGCACAGATAATTTAGCATAGTATAAGTTCATATGGAGATGAAAGAGTGCAGAGACATAAAGTTGATGTACGAGTAGGTATAATATGAGTAACATTTCATTGTTTAAACCCAGATCAATATAGGTCTGTGGTGACAAATGCGCGCCATATGCTTAAAAAGAAGTACAACAATTTTTCTTCACGTACTAATATTATAAAAGATTGATTTGTAAAATATAAGGTTTTGTAGGCTTACTGTAGTAATTTTAGATCCACTGAACGGTTATTGTTCTTTCACTCGGAGATGCCTCTCCCTTAAACATCCATAGACCCCAAAACATTTTTAAAACCTCCCGCATTCCATTTTTGAAACCGCGGCACACGTTCCATTTTTAAATTTTCGAATGCATAAACAAAGCGCGGGAAAGCGCACTATTCGTCACGCGCCATCGCCATCGGTCTCTTTATCGCGGTGCGGAGAAACTGCGCGCCGACAAGTTCCTGACCATAAATTCATTAGACAACGCCGACATTTTTTTTAAACTCACGTCCGTGTCGCGCTAAGAAAGTACAGAAGTGGCAGAGATTTAAATAAACCATTTAAAGTAAATTTAAAACACAGCAGTGAACAAAGAACCAGAGACATAAGTGTCTGTTAGAAATTTTAGTTCTTTTGTTATCCTCTTATCTGTAGTTTTTAGGTCAGTTATCATTTATGGCAATAGTTGGTTACAAATTAAACAATACTCGTAATCTATAAATCCTTTTTTTTATATTTTTGTGTGCAAATATATAGAAGAGATATATTTGAAAATTAGGTAATCGATTGTTTTAGCCGATAACCGATACGAATATGTTCAAAGACTCTTGTTATTTATTTAATAATATCATTTAACTTATTAACTTTCATGAAATACAGCTTCGATAAATTTATATACCCAACGTACTTTGTTTTAATTTAATAATTGTTATGTAAATGTATTTCGTTTACTGTCTTAAGCAAGTTGTATACTAAATACGCCATGACTTGATGGTATTGTTTTTGTTTATTATTTAATAAATATGTGCCTATCTACTAGGCGTATTAGCTCTACGCCGCAGGCCGCCGAGATGAGAGAGCGTTAAAAAACCAACCACCCACTATATCATAATTTATTTATTCTGATGACCTCCCTAGTCCGGCCCCGTTTTTCAACAGCTAATATATATTATATTACGTTTAGCAAATATCCCCTCGGCACACCTACCGAATGTGTTTTTATTCTCATCTGAGCAACATTGCGACGGTTTATCTTCTGTTTTTTGTCCTTTTTTTTGCTGTGTGTAATTAAAAATATTATAGGTATTTATTGCGCGGGAGCGCCATTCGGCGAGTTTATTTGGACCCCTAATCGTTTCATGTTTACATTAATTAGTGATACTTTAGCTGTGTTTCGCGTGTTTATTGCCAAAATAAATTTGCGCGGGACGATAAAGGCATGTAATTGAGCATATTTTTTTCTGAATTATTCTTTGAGATAATGTCTTAAATGGTCGGCCCCAATTGTGAGTTATAGGTTAATGTTTAATTTATTCTATAATTTGTTTGCTTCAACTTGAGAGTGGTACTTACCTACAGAATTAAAAAATAAGTCAAATAGATTAAAACGTAATATCCACTGCTATCTACATCTTCATAAATTATACCAATAATTTGATATTGCATAGTGATAGTAATATACTTACCAACTTGATTTATAATATTAAAACATAATTCATAATAATGACTGTCACTTTATACTATAAATTAAACTTTTAATTTGAGATTTTTTTAAATAACGACAAACGTTATTATGAACTATGAATTAGTAGTCCAAAATCTGTATCTTTCATAGTTTTCTACTTTAACTCGAATAAATATATTAATAACAACTTTTAAAAAATAAACATATTTTACTTGAATTTTCATATTAAAATGTTGAACTACGAAAACTGTAAACCAATTCAGAACAACACATTAAATATTCCCTACTGGTTAGTGTGTAGCATATTATTATTTCAAGTTAATTAATAACGAATTAAACGCTATATCGTAAGTAAACAGAGTGTGTGTTAAAACTGAAGGCGCCGGACGCTGGCTGGGCTGATTGCACCCAACGGCTATTACTGACTATCTCGTACGCTGGTGTACTGCGGCTGGTACGTCTTGATACTTGATAGTTTTAGAGAAAATGTTTTATTAAAATTTAAAATTGCACTAAAGATGCCGATGCTTCGAAGTGCTATTGGGAGAGGGAAACCTCAGCAGCATAATATTCAAAAGAAACCTTAGGTTTGATTTTTGTAAAAAAAAAAAAAATGTGAATTATGTGATGTTTTCCTATAAAATATGAATGTCATTGAATATTTTTTTTTACAAACAAAGACAATAACAAGATAATAATTAAACTACTTAAAATTAAACTTATAAAAAACTATAAAGTATAACTACTACTAACTATAAATATAAAAGTTGCCCCAAATCATCCCCATCAGGCAGAGAACTATTATTAGCTAATATTTTCTACTTCTTCAAGTAAGATCGAACTCATACCGCCATTTCCGTTAAAGCCTTCCACTTACTTACTTTCTTACTCTTTAATTAACAATAATCACATATGTTTAGACACGAAAGTACTAGTAAAATGTTAAATAGATTAAAAGAAGCCTTATGTTTCATGCAAGTTACAATATATTGTGACTTTCTTAATTCTATGTTTATTTTATATTTAGTAAATTAATTTGAAATAGTAGTTAGTGTTGATTTTGTAATATTTGATGCGCAGGAAACCCTTTACAGGGAAAGGCCTCCTCTAAGGAAAGCCTGTAAAAGCGTTACCAATATATAAATTGGAAGTATCAAAGAGCGTGTACCCGACTGCACCGTAGGATGCAGACTCGTGACCCAAATGTTGTGATAGCTCCCAATAACAGCCGGGGGCGGTCAATTATTGCCGTTATTAATTAAGCCTCACCTGCCCTCCCACTAAGTTGCTAGCTTCTTGGTATGGTTAGGTATTTCAATATCTTTGCAGTTTGCTATAATTTGAGAATTCATATAATATACAACGTTAGTCGGAACGGGGGTACTAAGCCGAAAGGAGGGTAAAGTATACAGAATAGTGAATAACTTTCGTTTTTTTTTTTAAGTTTTTAGTTTTCTTTTATTAGTTCTTTTTTTTCTTTCTTTACTTTTATTAGTTTTTTTTTAAATTTACATTTCATTGGTCTACAAAAATCTAGTAGGCTACGGTTTTGACGTAGGTTCTCAGCCAATAGGTTTACCTCTAATGTCAATGTACGGGCATTGCAAAGAGTCGAGTTTTCTCTCCATAATTGGATTAATGTATTCAATAATATTAACTTTTAATTTGTTTTTTGTTTCATTGCAGCTTTGAAGGGACTTGATTTTTTTTCTTTTTTATATCTGCTATATTTAGCTAGTGAAACAAACACAAATAGATCTACAATTTTTATAGTGTTAACACAAATAGATGCTAAGAAAATAAAAAAAAAACATTAGATAGATAGATAGATAGATAAAACTCTTTATTGCACACACACACACACACACAGAAAAGTAGAAACAAAACATCAAAAAAAATTATATCGGGGTGGGCAACATTAGTATGAAAAATAAAATTTTATAAAAAATCTTCATACAAAACGTCAATTTCTTTTTTTATTTTAATTTTAGTCAATTTATTTCCATATGAAACAATCAACAATCCGCCCTGGGCCCGCGTGGTGGTTTATGGTTCGTTCTTCCTGTGGTGTTCCCATCCATAGGGCTAATACCCCAGCAGAGGGCTGGGGTACAGTACAGTGGGGTACCGCCATAGATATAGTTAGATAATAAAATAAAAAATCAAATTTCAAAATCATTTATTCTGTTTAGGCTATATGTAGCTCTTATGAATGTCACTATGCCATCGGTTCGTAAGGCTACTCTGGGCGGGAGATCTTGTACTGAGAAGAACCGGCAAGAAACTCAAGCAAGTGTCCAGCTCTTTTCTCCCTTATAGCGTCAAAAATATTGGAAAATGCTCTATCATAGCAAGACACTTTCCATTACAAATAAACACAAACAAGAAGACATGTAAAAAAAACAAAATAAAAAGATCTAAGTTTTCAAATTTACATCAGGTAAAAGTTTCAATTTCCAGAATGTCATACAGTACCACTACGATAGATAGATATAGACAGATAGAATAGATCATAAAGTGAGCTGATGATGATGATTGCTATCTAAAACTAAAGGTATTTCAAATTACCGCCTCTGCGATGAACTAAAACTAATGGTCTCTGAATCAGAAATCCGATAAAAGAGAAAGATAGGCGGTTCCTCAGTGCTTAAGGATTCTGGGTGAAGTGCCCTCCACGGAATCGATCTGAAGCTGCAGGGTATACGTGATACCCTTGAGCTTGAGTCCAAGGTCTCCGCAGCGTTACCGTATGCTTGGTTGTCGGCTTCGTAACATAAAACAAATACACGCTTTTCAACTTTTAAGTCAAGATCATTTATAATTTTTTTATAGAATAAAAACTAACCAAAACCTCATAAATCAGAGAAATAAGAGAAGGCAAACGAAAGAAAGTAATCTGCGCAGTGATCCATGCGGAGAAGTGAACCGAGTGACGATTAAAAATTGTTATCTCACAAAAATGGCCGCCTTGTGAAATCGAGTCGGAGTGATTGCGTTAGTGAGGGCTATGGAAGGGTTGGGCCTTCTGAAGTTTGCCTTTCCGATTAGAGATTACGACAGAATAATTGTTTTTTTTTTGCGTGCTGCTTTGTTAAAACTTTTTCGATGTAACAGATATTTTTTAAGGTTTTTTACTTTTATTTGCAGCGGAAAGTGTCTTTGTACCTTATGGCAAGTACCCATCAAATGTAGCGATTAGGTACTTGATTTCAATGTTGGACGCCTTTGCTCTACAATGTGACAGTATGTGGGCTAATAAAGCTATATTTATTTATGTAGTTACGTTAACTGTAACTTACTTTATTGCAAGTACGAATGAAGTCCAAGAATTCAAATATAATGTCCAAAATTTTACAAACTGTTATAAGGAAAGATATTGAAGGTTCAATGTTGTATTTATGAGTTCAAGCCGTCATGCCACGAAACTAATGATTTTCGGATCGAGACGACGCCGGCCCAATTAACAAACATTAAGTGTCGGCCGTGTTTCGAATATTTTTACACGCTGAGCCAACAATCCGTCGCTGATAAGGAAAGTTGCTTGATGAGGCGACGGTAAAATGGCGCTGCGCAAGTGTATACGCAGGAAGTAGTTTTATATACGGGAAAAATAACACCCATATTTTATTCGAAAGATATTGCTTGATTGAGGCTGCCCATGTCCTTAATGTACCTTAAGTTTTATGAATGGCGATAAACTAAAGGCTCCTCAAGCCGAGGTGATCGAACATTCGCATTCATTTTATATTTAATTTCATTTCAGATGGTTTTGTAGTGGAGATGACATTAAGCTCGTGTCTTTGCCATCTACTAGATTCTCCAAAGCGTTCATAGTAGAATCAAGATCGGAACAACCTGAGAGCGTCTTGTAAAGGCATAGACCTTGACTCGGGTTGACCGTGTCGTGGCGGTGTTTCTTCATATGCCCCGGTCGGTTTTAAGGTGTACACAATATACTTAATTACCTGTGGACGTTTGCAACACCACAGGAATTGTGATTGTAGATATTGTGTATTATTTTTTTGATTCCCTTGGCTAATAATCAAAATTCAATTCAATTCAAAATTATTTATTTCCTTCACAAATTAGGTACTTAATGCTAAAGCAAAGTAAATCAATACCACAATTGAAGTCTAAATGTGAAGGACTGGTGCCTGAAATAGGTTTCAGAAGTGAAACCCGTTGCTACAGATCACCAGGCCCCACCCTCAGACAGCAAAAACTAAATATGACCAACTTATCTGACTTATAGCCTAATAATACAATAAGTGAATAAATAAAACGATAACAGTGAGCATGTGCAAAGTATGTGTTTATGGTATGTATGTTAATGTGTATGTGTTATCGGTTGGTTTTAAGTGAAAGTGTGAGTGTTATATGGAGTATGTGTGTGAATGAATGTGCGTGTTTGGGTGACATCTATTAGTGGTTAGGTAGTTTTTTTTAATTAATTTTACAATTTTATTATTATTTAAATATTTATAACGTTGATAATTAATAGGTTGAGTAAGTAGTTAATTTAGGGGACGGAGGAGTTTCTCAGTTTCTTCATAGTCTAATTGTTTTAGATGTTTTGTGACAACATGTTTACTGGTTGCTATGGTAAGAGAGTATAAAGCAAGGGAGCCGTTAATTTTATTATAAAGATAGGGGCCTAGAAAACGGAAGAAATTTTGTGCTCGGGTTGTTCTTAGGCACGGAGTGGTGCAAACTTTGCCTTCCCGACGCCTATCCTTTAGAACGTCTGGGTTATAGGGAAGCTGGAAGTGCATTTTCAGAATTGTCCTAAGAACAAACGTTTGCCTAACTGTGAGAATGTCCCAGTCTAATCGGTAGAATGTTGGTCTTTATGACCCATCATCTTTAATTCTGCATCAAGCATTTAGCGAATCAGGTGGTAGACCGGACAAGAATAACTAGACAAATAAAAAAGGAATAGATAGTATTCGCTTGATTTTTTATATATCAGATCATAAACAGATTCCATTGATCTGCAAAAGATTTATTTATTGCGAAGCGCCATTTTATCACACCTAATGGATGCAACGCGACCCTTTGACATCGACTAACGTATTTAAATTCATAGTCTTATGAAGTTAGCCCGGACTGGCGGGGGGGAGGGGGGATCGAGGCGTGACTGTACACTTTTTGGTTACGGTTAAGTCGGATCGCCACTAAAGCACCCTCACCGATAAGGGTGTAAGTCAAGAATTTTGATTTATCTGTAACAAAGTAAAAGATAAAAGTTTTTTATTGGGATATTTTTTTGAATTATCATAAATGTGATTAGCTATTGGACCATATGATTTTGACAAATAAAATTGTTTTATCACCTTAAGCGCCATTAGACCGACAAACAATTGATTTCTATTGTGCCTGGGCCCGACGGCGGCGTTCAACCTGTTAATAACTTAGGTAATCTCGCCAGACAACACAATACATTAGGTGATTAGGGATTGATCAGAAGTGGGTTCAAGGCTCGCCTGAGATTTGTTAGATGTACTTTCCGATGTTTCTATTTTCTTGTATAAAAAATACGAGAGACAAGTCGTATTTTCTTATATTTTTTTAAACGACTTCAAAAAAAGGAGGAGGTTATTTAAAGTTGGATTCCAGTTACGTTTCATTAAAATTTTACGATAACAAATTTTATGTAGTAAATTGCAGTTCCACAAAATTGTTATTGTACATAGAAATGTTCACAGAGATCCTATGTTTACACAATAAGTCTTGAAATATTTTTTTGTTAAAAACGCGACTTAACCCGTTATCACCTCCAAGTCTTCCCGAGAAGGAGTTAAAATGCCATAGTTCGTGCCGCAGCATAAATTAGCGACAGTAACTCGCCGGCAAGAAACCGCCGCGCATATTATCGCAATTTTGCTTAAGATCAACGAAATATTCCTTACATTAATATTCATACGGCGGCCGCAAAAATCGAGAGGACTTTCGATTAACCGTTCTTTGCTGAGGTTTCCAGACCTGAAAAGGCCAATTTGGGCTTTGGACAATTCAATTCTTTTACATGTGGCGATATGAATGTGAAGTTTGAATAATTAGAAGAATATAAATGATTTTAATGTTCAACATAATAAAATTTTGGTCACCCATCTTAGGTTCGGACATAAAAAAATTGCTGTTAATGCAGCCGGGACCAACGGGTTTACGTTCTTCCGAAGCCCAGGAAGAGCTCATCATCATCATCATCATTATCAGCCTACACACGTCCACTGCTGGACATAGGCCTGGTTTTTTGTTCTTCCGAAGCCCAGGAAGAGCTCATCATCATCATCATCATCATCAGCCTACACACGTCCACTGCTGGACATAAGAGCTCGAGGTGATAAAATTTTAGTCACCTATCCGATGACCGCTCTTAGCGAAAGTTGCTTAGGAGGAAATACTAAGGTCGACTGAATTGAAAAATATGTATGAAAAGACAAAATCAACGTTCCGTAGTCCCCTGATTAGAGACACAGCCAAAGCCTTTTCTTAATTTTTAATGAAAAAGGTAATTAAATCGGTCCAGTTTTGCAGGAGGAATCAGGGGACTACAAAACGTTGATTCTGTCTACTTTTCATACATATTTTTCAATTCAGTCGACCTTAGTGTCGCTGATCGGGCGCGTTAACCACTGCGCTATCAAGTTCCTCCTCGAAATGATACACCTACAGTTTTTTTTTGTCATGGTTTAAGTTAAGCATTTGAGAAAGTAAAAGATTTTTCTTCTTACATTGCATCTTTCATTTAGTCTATTATTCTAACTACATCCATTTGAATGGCAAGACCAGTAATGGTGTTGTACACACCACCCCAAATGTGGGCAGCTAATCGATACATAAAATAGTTTGCGGACACTAGTAGGTACAGTCGGACGCATTTTCTTTTACGATCGCGGGCCTGTTTACGTGCCCCCAAGATATAGCCGATCGGGGGATGTGCGAACGATTGGTGGGTGGATATGCCATTATTTATAATAGCAAATTAATAGACTAAGTACTGATTATGGTTTAAAATAATTTTATCCCTATGTGTTGTTACGAAGAAACTACAATTTGAAAAAAACTAACTTAACTTACTTAACGTGGCTTACGCCCCCAGTGGTGGACGCACCCGTGGTCGACGCCCCCGATTCTAATAATTTTATGAATAATATTTTTTGTGCTTTTGCACTTAGTACAGTTAATGTCAAAAGTGTACCATAACCTAAACAAAATATCAAATATATTATGCGTGGTTATTATAAACTAGATTGCGGAGTAACGCACAACTGACAGATGAAAAACGCACTGACTAAAGTCAAACTGAGGTAGAGATGCAGTATACAAAAAATAATATACGTTTGGTATTGTAACGCCATCTACATTTTATTTTTATTTTTACATGTAAAGTTCGAAGCTCTACACTACTTTTTAAGATTAATAAAGTAAAATAATTTTCTTGATATAGGCGATCAAAACTGTGATTTAAATACCAATTTTTACTAGACTACTTATCGTTTTAAATAAATATATTATGATTCGAAATAATTAAAAGTTTTTTTAAACATATATCCAAATAAAAGCATCTCTAATAAGAATCGTTATGATATAATATATTACAATCTTATGCCTTTTATGCCTGCCAGTACATTTGATTAAAAATTTCTTTAAAGTAAATTAAACCTGACTGGGGGCGTCGACCACGGGTGCGTCCACCACTGGGGGCGTAAGCCACGGACCCGCACGGCGCGGCTGTGCTTTTGTTTTCCCCCCGCCCGATCCTCTAAATGCCACTACACATTTCCAGAATACAAACATGCACACTAGTTTAGGCGCAAGACACTGTACTCGTAGAAAAAGAAACGAGCCAGTTCTCACGCGCTCTATACCAGGTACATTTGGTGACTGGGCGCTTCTCCCCACCCCCACGACCCGGTCAACCTGAGTCGAGGTCCGAGCCTTTAAGACGCCCTCGGGTTGTTGCTCTCCCCGATTCGATCCGAACCCCTCGGAGAATCTAGTAGGGCACGGGGACACGCACTAGTGCGTGATGCCGTTCCCTCTAGAAAACCTCCGAAGGGGATTCGTTTAACACGGCTTGAGGAACCCTTTAAGTTTCTCACCGCCCCCAAAAAAGCCCGGTGAAGCTGAACATGCCGTCGGAGGCAATCAGCATACTCTTTAAAAAAAAAGCTTTTGTTTTACAACGTTTTTTATAAGCAGTCCGCCCTAAGGACGACCTGCCTCACGCAGCGCTGCTCTATGTATTTAGGTACACGAAATAGGCAAGCCGCGCGGCCCGCGCCGTTCGCCTGCTTGACGCAGCAGACGCCCTAAGAGTAGATAGTGTTGATAAGTTTCGGCGGGTTGGACAGATCCACGATAGCATAGTTGGTAGTGCACCTGACCCGGCATGTCATGGGGTGCGGGTTCGAATCCCGCTATGAAAGATTTTACAACACTTTTTTGAAATTGTTATAAGTCTGACTAGTTGTACTTCTTACTTACAGACCCACTTACAAATAAACAAAGAATAACCTCCAAATAGTTATTCCGTGTTTTGTCTCTTTTACTCTAATTTGAAATGACGTTTACATGACAGAAACAAAACACGGAATAACTATTCGGACCTTATTCTTTGTTTATTTGTAAGGCGTTTAGGTTTTATGAATATATTTTTTTAAATGTTTTTAGTTTCCTATGCCAATGCTATTTAATGAATTATAACATGTGGGTCATACTCAGACCCAGAGGTCTAGGGTGCTTGGTTGTACCAGTCCCTAGTGTATGATTGTACTTGGTTTGGTTGCAGAGCTTTTTAAGTTCAAAAGTACAATCATCTCCGTTGGGGAGCGAACGTGTGACCTCTGAGGCCTGGGACCTTACCCACAGCTATCGAAAGAGCCAAAACACTTATTGAAGCTTCAGTATTCTTACTTTGTAACTTTTATTGCGTGCACATTAAAGTTATAAAGCAGAAACACTGTAACTCCAATTACAGTGTTCTGGCTTGAACGACAGGGAGACGGTTTTGTATTTATAGAGTCCCGGTTTCGATTCCCAGCTAGAAGACATTACTGTACCCTGCTTTGTGGTGTAACTGCTGGATGCGAGAAGCAGCAAAACCGGACGTTGTGAAAATCTTTGAGGGAGGCCTTTGCTCAGCAGCATACTAACTTAGAGTATGGTAGCTAGGTTCCATAAAACAGATACATGTTTACACAACTAGCAACGGTATCATTAGCCGTTCGCCCCGAAACTGTTTCGTGCCAAATTGATTCGCTGCCAGCCAGGGCCGGACCACGCATTACCCGATAGCAGTCAATAAACGGGCGGTCCTTTACGACCGCTCAAATGCCCGCCGCTGTAGCGATCGCTGTTAGCTTTGCTGTACGATGCACGAATGGGGTGGATGTGTCCATTTTATATTTATTTATTTATTTATTTAAACCAGCACCAAAATAGTGTATACACTAATACAATTTTAAATAAAATGCACACACAAAACGACACAAATCAAATGTCACTACAATTATAGGTGTGGACAGCATGCAATAAAAAATAAAAATAGCGAGTAACAGAACAAAACACAGAATTATACAAAATTGAGAATAAACAATAATAATTAATCAATTTATAAACAAATTAAAATAAAAATCAAATAAAAAATAAATTAATTACAAACCAAAATTTACATTAAAATCATTATCGGGAACAAAGTTAAAATAAAATAAAATAAAAAACATAAAATTAAGATTAAGAGAGATATTTATTCGGAAAACTGTCAATAATCTATAAATACAAAACCGTCTCCCTGTCGTTCAAGCCAGAACACTGTAATTGGAGTTACAGTGTTTCTGCTTTATAACTTTAATGTGCACGCAATAAAAGTTACAAAGTAAGAATACTGAAGCTTCAATAAGTGTTTTGGCTCTTTCGATAGCTGTGGGTAAGGTCCCAGGCCTCAGAGGTCACACGTTCGCTCCCCAACGGAGATGATTGTACTTTTGAACTTAAAAAGCTCTGCAACCAAACCAAGTACAATCATACACTAGGGACTGGTACAACCAAGCACCCTAGACCTCTGGGTCTGAGTATGACCCACATGTTATAATTCATTAAATAGCATTGGCATAGGAAACTAAAAACATTTAAAAAAATATATTCATAAAACCTAAACGCCTTACAAATAAACAAAGAATAAGGTCCGAATAGTTATTCCGTGTTTTGTCTCTTTTACTCTAATTTGAAATGACGTTTACATGACAGAAACAAAACACGGAATAACTATTCGGACCTTATTCTTTGTTTATTTGTAAGGCGTTTAGGTTTTATGAATATATTTTTTTAAATGTTTTTAGTTTCCTATGCCAATGCTATTTAATGAATTATAACATGTGGGTCATACTCAGACCCAGAGGTCTAGGGTGCTTGGTTGTACCAGTCCCTAGTGTATGATTGTACTTGGTTTGGTTGCAGAGCTTTTTAAGTTCAAAAGTACAATCATCTCCGTTGGGGAGCGAACGTGTGACCTCTGAGGCCTGGGACCTTACCCACAGCTATCGAAAGAGCCAAAACACTTATTGAAGCTTCAGTATTCTTACTTTGTAACTTTTATTGCGTGCACATTAAAGTTATAAAGCAGAAACACTGTAACTCCAATTACAGTGTTCTGGCTTGAACGACAGGGAGACGGTTTTGTATTTATAGATTATTGACAGTTTTCCGAATAAATATCTCTCTTAATCTTAATTTTATGTTTTTTATTTTATTTTATTTTAACTTTGTTCCCGATAATGATTTTAATGTAAATTTTGGTTTGTAATTAATTTATTTTTTATTTGATTTTTATTTTAATTTGTTTATAAATTGATTAATTATTATTGTTTATTCTCAATTTTGTATAATTCTGTGTTTTGTTCTGTTACTCGCTATTTTTATTTTTTATTGCATGCTGTCCACACCTATAATTGTAGTGACATTTGATTTGTGTCGTTTTGTGTGTGCATTTTATTTAAAATTGTATTAGTGTATACACTATTTTGGTGCTGGTTTAAATAAATAAATAAATAAATATAAAATGGACACATCCACCCCATTCGTGCATCGTACAGCAAAGCTAACAGCGATCGCTACAGCGGCGGGCATTTGAGCGGTCGTAAAGGACCGCCCGTTTATTGACTGCTATCGGGTAATGCGTGGTCCGGCCCTGGCTGGCAGCGAATCAATTTGGCACGAAACAGTTTCGGGGCGAACGGCTAATGATACCGTTGCTAGTTGTGTAAACATGTATCTGTTTTATGGAACCTAGCTACCATACTCTAAGTTAGTATGCTGCTGAGCAAAGGCCTCCCTCAAAGATTTTCACAACGTCCGGTTTTGCTGCTTCTCGCATCCAGCAGTTACACCACAAAGCAGGGTACAGTAATGTCTTCTAGCTGGGAATCGAAACCGGGACCTCTGGGTTTGACATCGAGCATTTGAGCGGTCGTAAAGGACCGCCCGTTTATTGACTGCTATCGGGTAATGCGTGGTCCGGCCCTGGCTGGCAGCGAATCAATTTGGCACGAAACAGTTTCGGGGTGAACGGCTAATGATACCGTTGCTAGTTGTGTAAACATGTATTTGTTATATGGAACCTAGCTACCATACTCTAAGGTTAGTATGCTTCATAGCTTCAATTTCTTGGTTCGTCAGATAGGCGTAGCTGAGCATAACGTGATGTTACAGCGACATATTGAGATATATAGTAGCAGCTAGCGAGGCGGACATAAAACAAGCCCTCATCATCATCATCTCAGTCAAAAGACGTACACTGCTGGGCAAATGCCTCCCTCAAAGATTTTCACAACGTCCGGTTTTGCTGCTATTCGCATCCAGCAGCTACACCAAAAAATCGGGTACAGTAATGTCTCCTAGCTGGGAATCGAACCCGGGACCTCTGGGTTTGACACCGAGCATTTGGGCGGTCCTAAAGGACCGCCCGTTTATTGACTACTATCAGGTAATGCGTGGTCCGGCCCTAGCTGGCAGCGAATCGATTTGGTACGAAACAGTTTCGGGGTGAACGGCTAATGATACGTTTGCTAGTTGTGTAAATATGTATTTGATATAAGGAACCTTGCTACCATACTTTAAGTTAGTATGCTTCATAGCTTCTAAAATTTCTTGGTTCGTCAGATAATCGTAGCTGAGCATAGCGTGATGTTACAGCGACATATTGAGATATATAGTAGCAGCTAGCCAGGCAAACTTAAAACCCTTAAAGCCCTCACCATCATCATCTCAGCCAAAAGACGTACACTGCTGGACAAATCCCTCAAGGAATTTGGAACGAAACACTTTCGGGGCGAACGACTAAGGATATACCTTTGCTGGTTATGTAAAAATATATTTTTGCAGTTCGATGGCGCAGCGGTTATCGCGCCCGGTCTGCGAGTGCTGAGGTTAAGCAACTTTTGCAATGGCCGATCATAGGATGGGTGACCAATAAATTTTTAATTAGAGCATTATAATCACCAATTTTTAGTAAACTAGCCGTTAGTGACCATAACGCCACATTCAGCAAGTTAACTAGCCGAGCTATATATGCTTCAGACCTTCAACAAGATGGATTGATGATCTAATGGAATGCAAGTAGCCGCTGGATGCGAGCAACACTAAAACGGTAGTTTTAGAGATATTTGGGGAAGGTCTTTGTCCAGCAGTTGACGTTTTTTGGCTGAGATGATGATGACGATGCTTCATACCTCTTAGTTTCGTAATTCGTCAGCCAGTCGTGAGGTGGACAGTGCAGCGATAGCATAACTGAAAGACCTGACCCAATACGTCATAGGAAGCGGATACCAATCCCTATCGTAGAATTTAATTTCTCCACTTTTATGAATAGATTATTTATACATTTTTTATTATATATGTTGCAAGCAAATTGTATGAATTCGCCGTTTACATATGGCGTCGTCAGTTTGAAAATGCTCGCGATTATGTAATATGCCGTAAAAAAACAGCCGTGGACGAATAACAAGGTTTTTGAGGTATCCGACTCCTAAAGAATGCTAAGGTATCCGAGCCTGCTCCTGTTTATAGAATTACCCTTGAGCGATACAATTGTAAATAGAAATCACTGTTCGCCGTTTATCGGTACAAAGAGAATATCCATAGGATCTGGATCTCGGAGGATTTTTCTACGACATATATATTAACCCATATATGGTAACCCATCCTTGTTGTAAACCATTTCAGAACTAGCTTAGCTTTTGCGATCGTTAATAGAACCCGTAAAATTGTAACGCCATTAAACTGCTAATACTATAATGCGTGTTGCGTCCAATCGTTTGATTCTCCATAACTTCGTTAATATCTTACGGGCCACACTAATCATAGCCAACTACCGATACCGCCACCTAAGGGTGTCATAATAATTATGAGTTATAATCATAAAATACGGGGCGACATTATTTTTATATCTCATAAACATCGTGATGAGGCCTGCTCCTTGTAATATCAGTATTGATGGGAGTAATCTAATTAAGATTTAGTACGCAATACAAAATGCTTTCGTAATAATGAAATAAATATTCTTATGCCTTCATAATTGCATTTATCTTCTTGTTACTAGGCTGTTGCGATTAAAACAGGAAAATTGGTTACAATTACCAACCGACTGACTTGGTTCTTTCACACATTTGATAAAACTTTAGACCAAAAGATACTGAAGGTCATTTTTTATTTTTTTAAACCCCTCGTTTTTATATTCTTATGGGTTCCATTTACTGATATGGTATCATTTTTATCTCTGTACCTACCTTTATACCGTTATACCTACGTATTTTTATACCTATACCCTGTTATAAGAAAATAAATATATTTGAATTGAATTGAATTGAATTTTTTATTTTAAAGAAGTTGAGCTTTTTTTCTAATGGCCAGCCAGCATGCATATAGTTATTTTTTAATCAATATATTTTTTTTATGTTACACGACTTACACTTTTATCTGTGACCACGGATCCTGTAAAGGGTTTAAAACGTCAAGAAAAAAAACATATAATACAATAAATAATAAGTAAAAAACAAAATGTAACAAAGTGTTTCATTTCAATATAAGATAGTGTTCGCGTAAAAAAAAAACAATATGTAATAAATTTATATAAAAAAAGTTTCAAACCCTACAGCGCAGCTATTAACAAAAACCTCTGCGTTACCAGTGAGTCGCTGTTTCAAATCCTATATAACAGAAAGGTGTAGTAAAAATGAAAAGATCCAACCGATTTAGATCATGCATGCAGAGTTACTAAGATATAAATTATTGACTTAAATTTGTTATATGCAATTTTTTATTAAAAATTTCTATTTTGACGTTAAGTACACCAAAAACCTCTGTGTACTTACATTTATAATCACTGATGCTTCCTTATGAGCTCCGGACGCGCATGACTTCACTAATATACATATTTAATTTACAATTGCATGACAAATTAAAGTTATTAGTAAATGTCTTAGTAACAACACATACAAGTTCTAGATTGGATACACTTTGAATATTTTCATTTTTACCACACTTTTCTGTTGCACGCTGTATATTAGGTAAGGTACAGTCATCAACAATAAACTGTTGCCGTGTCGTCGCCAGTACTCCGGCCACAATGCAAACAAAAGAACAACCCGCGGCTAACAAATCTTAATCTTAGCATTCATTACGGGGAATTGCGAACCTGAATTTCTAGGCAACCTCGGCCCGTACGCTTTATGAGCTGCCGGTAGCTTCACTCGCCTCGGAGTTCTCGTTAAATCGAGGCTTTATTTACCATGTCGTATGGTTGTATAGGTTGGTTGTGAAGGTTGGTTTTAAAGGCTTGGTCTTTATTTGGCGGATTGTAGGTGGCGATAAGGCCGGATTTGTTAACTAATATAATTTACCATTTTTATAAAAAATAGTATTTGAGGTGATTAGTCTTTACAAATAATTTAATCTATACTAATATTATAAAGCTGAAGAGTTTGTTTGTTTAATTGTTTGTTTGTTTGTTTGTTTGAACGCGCTAATCTCAGGAACTACTGGTTCGAATTGAATAATTCTTTTTGTGTTGGATAGTCCATTTATCGAGGAAGGCTTTAGGCTATATAACATCACGCTGCGTTCAATAGGAGCGAAGCATCAGTGAAAAATGTTGCAAAAACGGGAAAAGAGCCTAAAAAATTAAAAATGCTGCCGAAAGTCACTATTCCACGCGGACGAAGTCGCGAGCACAGCTAGTTATAATAATAAAACTTAATAACTTAATGCCTATAAATGCCTATTTTATTTTAATATAAAATAAAAATAATTTCCGAATTAAATAATTTTAAATTACGTAGGTACTCAATGGTTTACTTACTAAAATAATACCAGATATTTTTTAATAAATAAAAAATTTGATTTTTTTTATTTTACTGTAACCATTTATACACATTTTGGTAGGTTATCAGACTTTGATTTTCTAATCGATATCGGTCTGTGGGTAAACGTGTAGGTATGTACACTGGGCGTTGATGTACAAATAATAGTCTGGCTTACTTACGTAAGGTGGTATAATATTTGTCCATAAAACAGTACACGGAATACACTCACATATAGAAGGAGAACAGAATTAACAAACGTACACAGCACAGTATGGAAAGCGGAAGGAAGAAAGTACAATTACAACCAACAAAAGCGGAAAGCGTTTTAAGCACAAGCAGTACGTTGTCGCGACAATAAAAGCGGGCAGCTGAGAGTCATGCGCTTCGCGTCGTGTTAGGGTCTCGACTGGCGTACGTGCGCAGGCGCACCCAGCGGTCGGGCAGCGGGGCCCGAAACTCATTATTAGTGCGCCGAACAATAGGCCTGCTTTGGTGATGCATGTTTCCAAAGCACGGCGCCTCGCTGTCTGGTAGATAACATTGTCGCGTGTTATAATGATTGTAAATATTGTGTAATTATTAGAATTAGGAATAAATATGTTGTTATTATTATTGTTTAGTGTAAATAGATATTTTAGTGTAAGTGTAAATATGATTAAAATAGTTTTAAGTTTATTTAAATAAATATAACTAGACTAAGTAAATGTTGTAAGTATATACCTTTGTGTTAATTCATAAGTAAATAAGTAATGTTAAGTAAATGATATTTATTTTAATGTATATTATGTAGTGTGCAGTAATATTAACTATAATAAAATAAATGTAATGTATAAATAAATGTTATATTGGGTGCCCACATCACTCCCCTCCAGAGACCGTCACTACGGGCGATAATAATCGGGGAACCTGACGCGCCTGCCCGAGCGAGTGGTTTTAGTGTTTACCTGTTCGGGTTTAGAGTTTTCACTGGAACTCGGGTAATTACTGCTGCTGGTGTTAGGGATGGGTTCAATAAATATGTATGCCGGTTTAAGGCGATCGATTGATACCGTGACATGTTTCCCTTTTACTAAAATTTTAAATACTTTGTCCCCCCGTTCTATTACTTCAAAGGGACCGGAATATACGGGACTTAATGCAGCTCTTAGTGAGTCTTCCCTAAGGAATACATGACTAGAGGAGTTGAGGTCCTTATAAATGAAAATTTTATTATGACTATGGCGAGAAGCGGGAGATGGCCTTAATTTCTCAGCAAATAGTCTGATGCGTGCGGTGAAGTCGGTTATATCCGTAGTGGCTTCCACCTGGTTTTGGAAAAATTCACCAGGTAGACGCAGGGGTTCACCGTAAAGCAGCTCAGCGGAAGAGGTTTGTAAGTCCTTTTTGAACGCTGAGCGGATACCAAGCAGGACCAACGGTAAAGACTCGGTCCAGTTACCATCGGCGTGACATACGATGGCGGCTTTTAGCTGGCGGTGGAACCGCTCAACTAAGCCATTACACGCGGGATGGTAGGCCGTGGTTCTACAATGTTTGAATCCTGCTATTTTTGCCAAGAATGCGAACAAATTGGACTCAAACTGACGCCCACGGTCAGTTATTATGTCGGTTGGGCAGCCGAAACGCGCAATCCAACCCGATAATAGTGCGCGGCCTACCGTTTCTGCTGTCATATCCATGATTGGTATCACCTCTGGCCATCGGGTGAAACGATCTACGGCCGTAAGGCAGTAGCGGTAGCCTTGCGATTGTGGTAAGGGACCTATTAGGTCGATATGTACCACTGCAAATCTAGCGCGAGGTAAATTGAACGTGCCCAATGGAGCAGACACATGGCGATTCACCTTGGCGCGTTGGCAAGCTAGGCAGCATTTTGACCATTCCCGACAGTCCTTGCGTATGCCGGACCAAACATATCGCTCTGCTACCAATTGAGCAGTTGCGTTTGGGCCTGGGTGACTTAAACTATGCAGACAGTCAAAAACCTGTTTTCGCAAGGGTTTGGTCACAAAAGGTCTTGTAGGTGACTTGCTTATGTCGCAATATATTTCATGACGGGTGCCCTCTAGTGTCATCTTTTTCAGCCGTATTGATGTCTCCTCTTTAAGAAGGTTGGCAAGTTCAGAGTCCGATGATTGAGACTTTGCCAACACTTCGTAGTCAATGGCTGGGTGGATTTCCTCTATACGTGATAACGTGTCAGCAACCACGTTGTTTCGACCGGATATATGTCGTATGTCGGTCGTGAATTGCGATACGTAGTCGAGGTGTCGGTACTGGCGTGGGGAGCAGTTGCTTTTGCGGTCACTAAATGCGAAGCTAAGCGGCTTGTGGTCGGTAAACACTGTAAAATGCCTAGCCTCTAGCATGTGGCGGAAGTACTTTATGCCTTCATAAATAGCTAGAAGTTCGCGGTCATAAGGCGAGTACTTACGCTGAGCTGGACTAAGCTTGCGAGAAAAGAACGCCAAAGGTTGCCAGACGTCGTCTTTCAACTGCTGTAAAACCGCTCCTAATGCCACGTCAGATGCATCCGTGACTAACGCTAGCTGAGCGTCGCAGTCGGGATGAGACAGCAAAGCAGCATTGCAGAGATCCTGCTTGCACTGCTCAAATGCTGCAAGTGCTGAACCGGTAATATCGACCGGGTGTTTGGCTTTTACCGAACCAGTAAGAAGAGCGTTAAGAGGAGCTTGGTTCTGCGCAGCGTTAGGCAAAAATCGCCGGTAAAAATTGAGCATCCCCAAAAATCTCCTCAGCTCCCTAACTGTTTTAGGGGGTGGACAGTCTTTTATGGCCTGGACCTTGGTCTCCTGAGGTTTGGTGCCTTCTGCTGAGATGTGGTATCCCAGAAAGGTGACTTCGTTTGCGCCGAATACGCACTTTGAGGTGTTTACCAGGATACCGTACTGTGTCATCCTCTCGAACAGCTGTCGCAGGTGGTCCTCATGCTGGGCCTGATCCCTGGAGAACACCAAAAAATCGTCGAGGTAGGAATAACAGAAGTCCAGCCCTCTAGTCATCTCATCCACAAACCTTTGGAAAGTTTGGCCTGCGTTCCTTAGACCAAAGGTCATGAATGGAAACTCGAACAGGCCAAAGGGGGTGGTGATGGCGGTCTTCTGAATATCCTCCTCGAAAACTGCGATCTGGTTGTACGCCTTCACCAAGTCGATTGTAGAGAACACCTTGCAGCCCGCGATGCTGTGAGCAAAGTCGTGGATATGACGTATAGGGTACCTGTCGGGTATGGTACGTGCGTTCAGTGCACGGTAATCTCCGCAGGGTCGCCAGCTGTTGTCCTTCTTAGGCGCTAGATGCAATGCTGATGCCCAAGGACTCTTCGACGGACGTGCGGTGCCGTTGTTTAACATCAGCTGGAACTCGTTACGCGCGATCTTTAACTTGTCGGGAGCTAACCTGCGAGGAGTGCAAAAAACAGTGGGACCTGTAGTGGTGCGAATATGATGCACTGTATTGTGTCGTGTGATGTGCGGTGTACCAGACGGGCGAGTGATATCTGGGTATTCCCTTAAAATAGAATGGTACCGCGAATCTCCAGTCAAAACCTTAACGGACAACACAGATTTTAATGCACAATTTACATAACGAAGTTGTATCATCTATTAAGCGGTGGTTACGCACATCAACAATCAAATTATAAAATCTAAGAAAATCTACGCCAATTATGGCTTTGGTTACGTTAGCGACTACAAAATTCCAAGCAAAGCTTCGTCTTAGGCCTAAATCTAGATTTAACTGTAGGAATCCATACGTGTCGATGATACTTCCGTTGGCTGCTGACAGTTGGTACGTAGTTTTCGAACGTCGCTCGCGTAGTGCAGATCGTGGGAATACGCAGAGGTCGCTTCCGGTGTCCACTAAAAATTGGGTCTTCGTTGTGCGGTCCGTGACGAAAAGGCGACCGCTGGAGGAAGGGCAATCGTTTGTCGCCATCACCGACTGCCTTGAGCGTTTCCCGGCTTCGCGTAGTCACAAGGCTTCACACATTTAGTCGCGGTCGATCCGAATTTGAAATGGTACCAGCACAAGGGAAATTTTCGGTAGTTAGAGCTGGAGCGAGTTGTTGAACGGCTTCGCTGATTGTCTCTTGAACGGCGGCGTGGTCTAGCTTCACGATCGCGACGATTAAGGTGAAGAGTAAGGTTCTTCACAGCTTCTTTCAGTTCCGCTATCTCTAGTGCCATGGTCTCCATAGAGCTCGACGATGCTACAGGTGTGGCTGTGGCGGCGACTTGACGCGTAGGTGTTACAATATCCTGCACTCTGTCGGCCAGGTCTGCTAGCGCTTCCAAAGAAGTAGTCGGCTGCGATGCCAACAGCGTCTGGATGTTGCTGGGTAGACGGCTGCTCCATATAGTGCGGATGAAGTCCGTCGGCACTTCTGAACCGGCCAAACTCTGCAAGTGCCTTAAGAACTGTGACGGCTTCCTGTCACCCAGTTCCTCGTGCATGAGGAGTTGATGAACCTTCTTCTCCTTGGATGCCGTCAGACGCTTAATGAGCTCAAACTTAAGCTTCTCATATTTGTCCTCTGTAGGTGGGTGTACGATAATATCTTTTACTTCCTTTGAGAACTGCGGATCCAAGTGCCCGATCACGTAGTTAAATTTTGTGGCGTCTGATGTGATTCCAGATATAGCGAATTGGCCTTCAACCTGGGCAAACCATATCTCTGGTTCTTCAGGCCAAAACGGCGGCACTCGTACACCGACACGGCAAATGTCAGATGGTGCAGTGGAAACGCGCTCTCGTGTGTGACGTCGGCTTGCGCGCGATGCCGCGGATTTTGCCGATTCACTGCTGTCACTCATTATTCCAAATTCACTGTCTTCAAAAAGTGTTCGTCGGGGTCACCAGTGTGGGTAAACGTGTAGGTATGTACACTGGGCGTTGATGTACAAATAATAGTCTGGCTTACTTACGTAAGGTGGTATAATATTTGTCCATAAAACAGTACACGGAATACACTCACATATAGAAGGAGAACAGAATTAACAAACGTACACAGCACAGTATGGAAAGCGGAAGGAAGAAAGTACAATTACAACCAACAAAAGCGGAAAGCGTTTTAAGCACAAGCAGTACGTTGTCGCGACAATAAAAGCGGGCAGCTGAGAGTCATGCGCTTCGCGTCGTGTTAGGGTCTCGACTGGCGTACGTGCGCAGGCGCACCCAGCGGTCGGGCAGCGGGGCCCGAAACTCATTAGTGCGCCGAACAATAGGCCTGCTTTGGTGATGCATGTTTCCAAAGCACGGCGCCTCGCTGTCTGGTAGATAACATTGTCGCGTGTTATAATGATTGTAAATATTGTGTAATTATTAGAATTAGGAATAAATATGTTGTTATTATTATTGTTTAGTGTAAATAGATATTTTAGTGTAAGTGTAAATATGATTAAAATAGTTTTAAGTTTATTTAAATAAATATAACTAGACTAAGTAAATGTTGTAAGTATATACCTTTGTGTTAATTCATAAGTAAATAAGTAATGTTAAGTAAATGATATTTATTTTAATGTATATTATGTAGTGTGCAGTAATATTAACTATAATAAAATAAATGTAATGTATAAATAAATGTTATATTGGGTGCCCACAGGTCATTTGAGTATTTAAATAACCGATCTGACACACTATCAAACTAATTGTACAGTCACGAATATTTACATGTAATCACTTTTGACTAGTTTCGAATCTTACTTTTGACTTGTATTAAAAACAACATTGTTAACGATTAACACGTAAACAATGTTATTTTCGTTCATTAAATGCATGTTATGCTCCTGCCTGTACGCTAGACGGTATATTCTCCATATGTCGCAAACAGGAATCGAACCCGCACCGAATCGTACTACTAACCACGCAACCACACACACACTATCCCGCACAATACACCTGCGACGGCGATCGCCATTTTGTAACGGGAGAGAATATTACCGGATCACCCCGAGGCCTTTTTAATTTTCCACAAGATCACCTACCCCGCGCTTTTGTCTGCCTATTTTATTTTTAAGAGCGCACCGTACCGTTTAGGGCAATTTTATTGATCAACTTCCAGATATTTCTTTGGTGATAAGATAAGGCTGCTCGTTTGCTAGGAGTTTTTTAAAGATTTTTTGTTGTAAGTAGTGAAGTGCTCTACAATTTACCAAAGGAAATCGCTGTTTTTTATAATTAAATGGCTTATTTGTACAGTCACTTGTAAATATAAACACTTATTTATGTAACTGCTAAGAACTGCTTTGTACAGTTTTTGTTTACAAAGCCATATCCTTAGGGAGATAACTTTTCTCTCTAACTATAAAATATGAAACAGTAGCATTTTTAACCTTGCCAACTCTAGTTTAAATCGTTTGTAACTCTGATTGTAGTGCCCAAGTTATCTCCATCCAACTGGGTTTCAAATAATTATTGATAACAGCCAAATTTTCGCTACGCGTTTATTTTGTTAAAAATAAGTGTACTTTATCTTGTTTCATATGATTTTTCTATAAATGTTAGAAATAAATGTTTCACAAATAACTTCACAAAAGGCTTCACAGACTCTAAGATAACGGAGAGGACTGGCGATCGAACAGGCGCTTGTGAAACCGCTGATGATGTTATTGTGACAGGTTATTGAAGTGTTCAATGACTTTCTCTGCTGACTGTACTAAAAAGATGCGAAGGCTGCTTAATTTGCGATAATGTACCTGCCACAATCAACAAATCAATATTTTATGTCCCCACTGCTGGGGCACGAGGTTATTAGCGACTGCTAAAGTAGACGGCGCCAACGGCTTTTACTTGCCTTCCGAAACACGGAGGAGCTTGAGATGATAACTTTTTGGTCACCCATCCGATGACCGGCCTTTGCGAGACTTGCTTAACTTTTGCAATCGCAGACTGGGCGCGTTAATCATTGCGCCATCGAGCTCCAAATAATCATGATATAAACCACGTGTAATCATTACCAATTGACACAATTGAACTGCGCAAAAGTGACACTCGATTAATCCCACCCTGTATAAGCATTACACAGGCTGCTCGATAAAGTGGACCATTACCTACGTCGTGTGCAGGAATGAATGCTGATTTTATTCGGCATTCTGTAAATATAGCGACGCCATTCGGAATGTTTATTGTTTATTTTCGATGACTGTACAACTTAGTTTCGGGTTTTATTGTGTACCTCGCAATTTGTACAGGTGACATATTAAATTAAGATACACTAAGACATGATTTTGATATTACTGCTTATTGTATAGGTATCTATTAATTATGTTTTTGTTTCTTTCACATTTTTTTGTAAGTTTCTGATTTCATTATAAAAAACATTTTTATTGCTTACTTATGATAAATAACTATTGACTAATACAGTTCATTTATAAAACATCTATATTACTTGCTATTACATAAAATTTTATCATCTTACACGCTAAAATTTTCGCTTACTTTAATTTCTAATAATGGCACCTCTGACAACTGCCTCCATATATTTTATTAAGTTGTTTCTGTGTTTTGTTATTATCTATCAAAGCTTTAATCGAGTTTATATCAACGAGATCATCACTATATTTTGCTATTCATGTTTCGCCTTGGCGTTTATTGGGCATTATGTCATTAGATGGTCTCGTTGGCTCTCGTTACACTTAAATCGTTTTCACCAATGTTACATGCCTCACGATAAAATAAGATTTAAGTCTATCGCCATAACGACAATGTTTGTAGATTGTCGTGTTTCAGCTAAAGATGAGATAGCCAGTGCTGTAGTAGCTGAGATTCCAGGTGAAGGGCACTTTCACCATCGGCCTGGCCTTATCATCATTTAACATCGGGTGGCATGAAGGCCAAGCTCTGTAAGAGCATAAGGAGTTAACAATAATGAGAAAAACTAGCTATGTAGTATGTGCACAATATTAACTCCCCTCGTTTGTCACTAAGGGGCAATGCTTTAATGCCATACTTACAAATTCCACGTTTTCGTTAACAAGAATTGTACCTTGTACCACAAAACAGTGTTTAAAGTCAATCAATAATAATAATAATAAGACGAATAACTACCGGAAATATATTATGAGGGACGGTACGGTCGACATCTGTCGGGCATGCCACCGTCCAGGAGAATCACTCCGACATATTATTTCTGGTTGTTCTCATCTTGTTATCGGAGAGTATTTGCACAGACACAACCAAGTAGCCAGAATAATTCACCAGCAACTTGCTCTTGGATATGGCCTTGTTGAATCGGAGGTGCCGTACTATAAATACGCACCTGCGCCAGTACTCGAAAATGGTCATGCAACGCTCTACTGGGATCGCTCTACCATTACGAACAGGACTATTGTCGCCAATAAGCCTGATATCGTGGTGGTCAACCGATCCTAGCGCCGGGCAATACTGGTTGATATCACCACACCTCATGAAGAGAACCTCGTGAAAGCCGAGAAGGACAAGCTCAGTAAGTACCTTGACTTGGCTCACGAGGTTACCGCCATGTGGGATGTGGATTCAACCATTATTGTACCAATAGTCGTTTCGTCAAATGGTCTTTTAGCCAAGAGCTTCGATCAACACCTAGAGAGGCTCTCGCTGAAAGGTTGGGTCAAGGGTCAGATGCAAAAGGCAGTACTCCTTGACACGGCACGTATTGTCAGGAGGTTCCTCACTCTGCAGCCCTAACCACCGATAGCTTGGGTCTATCCCCGCTGCCTGTGGCAACCTAGGTTAAGTTTTTTATAATATTTTGTATTGTAAATATGTTTTATATAAAATATTGTAAAAAAAAATCATGATATATATATTTAATAAATAGAGTAATAATAATAACAAGTATTTAATTCAGAATAATTCCATAGACTGTTAGTAATTAAAATAGACCTTAAACACTAATGTTAGTTACATGGAAAAAATAAAAATAAAAATGCACATTGCACAAAAAAAACAAAACAAAAACGCTTGGCTTGGCGCACTGGATTCGACCACCCACCGTTAGAGGACGGTGTGTAGGCACCCAATCAATGGCTAAATACATGTTTTCTCTGTCTAAAAATTATAGCTGAAAAGTGGCAGCATTTTGTTTTAAGCATTGTCTAACTTTACCCATTTTGATTTATGGTAAAGCAGCAAATATGTCTAACAAAACTTGTATCGTATCGTAAGCCTACTTTGTAAGTACTCGTATATCGTCAAAGAAAAAACGTAACACATAAAACCTTTTTTCCACAAGCGGTACAGTATTAATCACCTTTCGATCTGAAATAAAGCTTTCGCCAAGACAACAAGGACCTATCTCATCCCCAGCTTCGCCTGCTATAAGGAAAACACTCAGGGACCGAATAATAAAAACTAATAGAACCACTGCCATTAGAGCCGCGTTTGTGGCTATTAACACAATGGGACCGGCTGTCGGCGATGCGCTGTGTGATTGGGAAATGCTTGCCCAGCTGTGGGCTATTCGGGAAAACAATTAACCAACGCCATAGTGCAAACCAAAAGATGCCAAGGAGTGCGGAATAGTTAAATTGGATGACGCTTATTTTAACAGTGTCAGCATGCACTAATAATTTATCAATAATTGGTTAGTCTGTGGTATCAGTAATTAGTTTTATGTAAGAAAATATATCCTGGATTTACATACAGCGGGGATTCATAGTGTGGTGTGGTCTTTGCCCAGGAGGTCAGTTATGACTGAAATAATAATAATATAATAGGTATACAATGTTATTTTTAGTTTATACGAAACCTGAAAACTGTTTGTTCAGAATCAGTAATAGAATCGATTTCAATATTTTTTATACCGTGTAACATTTTGACCAAATAATATTTACAAAATCTCAATTATATCTAAAAACACACAACGGGACAGCACAAAAAGCTTGCAACTTCGTGAGTTTTCAAGATATATATATTTTTTTTGTACCGATTCTTTAAATGAAAATATTTGACCCGTGTTTCGGTTTTCGTATAAACTAAAAATAAGGTTGTATAATGTATTGCGTTAACCACTGCGCCATCAAGCTCCTCATACATTATATATTAATAATACGAGTATAATATATAATGTATGAGAAGCTTGATGGCGCAGTTAACGCGCCCGGTCTGCGAGTGCTGAGGTTAAGCAACTTTCGCAAAGGCCGGTCATCGGATGGGTGGCCAAAAATTTATCATTTCGAGCTCCTCCGTGCTTCGGAAGGCACGTAAAGCCGTTGGTCCCGGCTGCATTAGCAGTCGTTAACAAACACCAATCCGCACTGGGCCCGCGTGGTGGTTTATGGCCCGTTCTCCCTATCCATCCATAGGGAAGGCTCGTGCCCCAGCAGAGGGGACATTAAAATGAGCTGATGATGATGATATACTGTATCCGGGATTACATCTTATTCTTTCGGGAGTTTGCACTTGTGAAAGACCGAACTCGATACAGATGAAGAGGCGGGAGGAAGCTACCAAAACAATTTCTACTGTCGCCCTGTATCGTAATTCACATATTTTACAATGCTCATACACTGTATTGTAACATATTACATATAAATGTTTTCTTTCTGCGCTCTTTCTCCATAAAATAAACTATAACGAAGCCAAATCTCACACTTCCTCCGTGCGCGCAACGTTCCTAAAAAGGGGTAACAAGATTTTTTTCACCTATTGATATTATAAATACCTATAGGCATGGGCGGCTGTGTATTATGTTGAGAAATCAACATACATTTTTAATAAATTTTATTACAAAAACACAAATGTTGAAAAAAATTCCACGAGCAGGATTTGAACCTGCACCCTTCTGACATACTTTATTTATTTATTTATTTATTTATTTACATACACAAGACAAATTACAATTGTTACAAAGTTATACAATTAAAATAGTGGTTGTAATCTAGATCGTAATTCAAAAATATGTGTACACCTAAAAACTAAATACAAAAAGAGCTGGACGTTAACATAATTTAAAGTTAATTAGTACAAATTGTAGGTTTTACATGCTAAATGTGCACATCTGCAAATAACAATAGGTAATTCTTCTCGAGACATGCCGCACTTAACGATATCATACGCAGGTCACTTGCCACCGTCAACGTGCCAAGTCTTCTTGAGCCGACTGGTATTGCAAGAGACGATGGCAAGAGACCGGACGGTATGAGTTTGATTCCATGGAAGATGGGTCGGGTGCTGGTATGGGATGCAACCTGTTCTGACACGCTGGCCCCTTCCCATCTACATGGAACCAACATCAGAGCTGGTGCGGCTTGTGAAGCGGCTGAAAAAGCTAAAGCATGCAAATACAAGGGTCTAGGCTCCGAATATGATTTTGTTCCATTCGGTGTCGAGACCCTTGGTCCGTGGGGTCCTAGCGCTATAAGACTTTTTAAGGAAATAGCAAAAAGATTAGTCGACATCACAGGAGACCGAAGAGCTGGCAGCTACCTCGGACAAAGAATTAGTCTAGCTATTCAAAGGGGGAACGCTGCCAGTATCTTCGGAACCTTGCCTAAAGGGACTCCTTTTAATAATATTTTTTAATTATTATATTATATATATATTTTTTTAAGGTTTTTTAGTAATAGGTTCATTATTAGTTAATTATAAACAGTGTTTAACTTTGAAAACACGAATTATAAAGGATATGCTAAGAATCTATCCACTGTATTTATAAATTTTACAATAGGTTGTGCAAGTGCGCACATTCAACATGGTTGGTTGGGAGAAAGATTCGACCTGAAACTATTTGGTTGGAGCTGATAGTCTGAAGTCAACACAGAGGTCGAGTCCAGACTGACGGGTTTGGGGTAGAGGATATCCTTAATTGTTTTAATGAAAGATGTGAGTTTAGAAGAAAAGATGTCTAGCTCTATGTTATCTATAGCTAATTTATTATACTGACGAGCCATCCTAACCAGGGGATTGTAATAGGATATATTATTTTGCCTTTTACTTTAGGTGTTCCGTAAAAGACAAGGTAGGAGAATGTACTACTATCTGCTATACTACCATTCAATATTAGAACATTTTCCAACTGCATCTTTTTATTATTTAAAAAACACTATTTTTTTTTTTATTGAATATTTCTTTAATATTATGTATTTCTTTCTTACAAGAATTTTAAAATCCCGCTGTCGTTGAATAAAATTTTTGAAGAGTTGGAGCAAAATGATAAAAATGAGGTTCCAGATTCTGTAACTAACATGCTGCCAAAAAACTGTAGCGTGGAAGTCACAGATGAAGACTCTGGAGATGAAGACTATGTGTTGCTCCAAAATCTACCTGGGTCCCATCTCAGAGCACCTGCTGAAATTCAACGTGAAGATTCTTCTGATGTTAGTGAGGATGACTGTTTATCTTTAGTACAGCTATCTAAAAGGTCAAAATATTGGTATTTTTAGGACTAGTGTCCGTGGGAAAAAGTGGTTCTTCTCACTAATGAGTCATTGCCTTGATATGGCCACTTATGATGCCTGGCAGTTATACAAGATAAATGGTGGGCAGTTAAATCATTTGAAATATTAGAGGAATGTCGCTATGTCTTCTTGAAATAAACAAGAAAGCTGACAGTCATAGGGATAGAGAGCCATCACAAAGTAGAGCCACAGCAATGCAGTATACTCATATTGGTCACCTGATAAAATATAGAGAGGTTCGACTGCGTTGTGGTGTCTGTCATAATAGTGCATATGTTTATTGTATGAAATGCGAGGTAACATTGCATCCGAAAACATGTTTTGAAAATATCATATACAGAAAATAACCATATGTGTATAAAAATACCTAAATAAAACATTTTATTGAGATTCATGTGTTTTATTGTCGTTTTTGTCAATTTATTATGGAGCCGTAATAAATTTAAACAATATGCTATCATAGTAGCATATTCTCCTACTGTGTCGTTTAAGACACGGCATTTTCCGGCTTTTCTTCAAATGAAATATTTTTTTAATTATTTTTTATGGATTATTTATCATACATTTAATGAGTATATGAAATTTCAAACCAATCTTACAAAAAAAGTTAATTCAGGAGTAAGTGGGTTAAGAAGTAGGCAAGCTATTTATAAAATGTTTTGTTTTGTTTATATAATTTTTAACGCAAATTTTCTTGCGAACAAACTACAAAAACACAAATGTTGAAAAAAATTCCACGAGCAGGATTTGAACCCGCACCCTTCTGACATACCGGGTCAGGTGCTCTCCCAATTGAGCTATCGTGGTTCTAACCAGCCCGCCGAAATTTCAATGCGAGAATTTATGACAAAACAATTTAAGCTGGTGGTAGATAATAATAAATTTAGTGGTTTTTTTTTGTAGTCGTTTATATTATGAAAGAATATTAATATTTTATGTACTGATGAGTCGGAGATAGTGTGTGTAGCAGTATAATTAATATAAGCAAAACGTTGGTTTATTTTATTGAAATTTTGTAATTTTTTTTATATATTTTTAAGTGCCATTTGCCTGCCCTTAAGCTGAATTAAATATTTACAAAATATAGTGAAAAAATCGGTAGTCGGTGTTTGGGTAGACATTTAATTTTTTCACTATTTATACTTATAAATATTTCATAAAGCTTTGTATTCCAATATTTGGTCAGCTAGTAAAGTGCGCCAGCAGTTTTATAACCTACAGCCGCCACTGCCTATAGGTATTTATAGTATTGCTACAAATTAAAGTCGCTAAGTGTCTCCTACAAGTAAACAGGAAAACGTACAAAATTAATGGAATCAATAAGATGGGACAAACATTATGCTAGATTTATTGGCGCGTGGCTTCTTATTAGCCAGACTAACGGACTTGGAATGTAGACCTGAGAGTGGATAGACAGGTCAGCATTAAATAACCGAACGTTTACATTAAATAACACCATGTCAAATTGTACACGAGCGCTTTTTATAGGTAAATATTTTAGATTTATTAAATAAAGTCTTATTTACTTATATAGATAGAATCGATAGATGAACTTACCACTTTATTTGTTATAATTACCTACCTTGTGTCTGTCAGTTAAGAGCGTTTACGCCGCACACTAGCGCCGCCAATGAAAAAAAAAACATAACTTGTAAGTAGAGATAGAAAATGAAATTATGCTCAACAAACTATCTGAATGAAGTAATTTAGCATTTTTACGTCACCTAATGAACACCTGACATGTTATGGTTTAGTTAAATATGGCGTTATAGTTAAAAGTGGCCGTAACGTCTTATTTAACTAAACCATAACATGTGAGGTGTTCATTAGGTCTTATATTATCTTATATTATCTTATATTATTATATTATCTCTAATTACTAAATATGTTTTTTTTTTATTAAACGCTCTTAACAGTTTTCCTGCAAACGTGTATTTGAAGTCATAATAACAATTCATAGATTATTATCTTTGTCAATTTCCTCGATATACTTAAAAAAACACAGAATAAGCAAATACTTATAAGTAGGACTAGTCAACAACTTATGTCAATATTTACGAATTTGAAATTGAGTTGCAATAAAGCTTAGTTTTATAAAGCCTCAAGGTTTCGTCGCTTATTAAAATGAAACAACTTTTTGTCAAATCTAACCGATTTATAGGTCTATGTCCAGTCTAATATACAAAGTCCGTGAAAATGCGACAAAGTATCGGTGTATAAAAACCAAATGTCGGCGGACACTCGCCTCCTCCCGTTTAATATACTCCGTGGTACAGTCAGACAGAGAAGTGTTACGGCTTGTATGAATAAAATATTATGACATTTGTTTTTTTTATTTATTTATGTTTATTTATTATATATTCTTTATTGCACAACTAACACATATACATAGAACAATGTACAAACAATGGTGAACCAAGGTGAATTTATCTCTAAAAGAGATCTCTTCTAGCCAACCTAAAGTGGAATGTTATGTTTAAGAGGAAGCGACAAAAGTGCAAACAAAAATATCTCTAATAATAATAGCAACATTATTATTATGATTCAGAGAGACAGTGAGCTCATTCTGTTCTCATTCAGATTTAAATACAGTATAAGTAACTACTAGTATTCTTTTTTTATATTTTTTTCTAGATAATTAGGCAAATGCCTCTGCTCTGCCTGATGTCAAGCAGAAGCTGAGTCCAGATGCGAGGACCGCTTGTGGACTCAGATTCTGCCTCGCTAGTCGTCCTCACCTTGCCAACCCGCAAGTTGCTTTTCACACCTCGTTTAAAGAACCCCATGATGTAGGAAAGAGGAAATACTTTTGACAACTAACACTTTTCCTCACACCATTACCGAACAAATGTCACAGCGAGCCACAGCACAATAAATAAATAGCCCGAATTCCGAAGTGACCAACGCAGCATCCCAATAAAGGCGGACTGCCGTCGCGGGCGACATAAACATTGCAACCCAACGTTTGTCGGTTGCGTAGCTCCTTAGGGGAGCTTCATCGTATTTTCGGTTGAGACTTTTATTTTTATGTAGGACGTATCTACCGTTTTTATTGTCTATAGTCTGTGGACTTATACGATGCCCTTTAGAAAAGTCTCTGAAAAGTATTAATAATAGATGATTTGAAAAAAGATAAAGTGTTGAAAAAATTCCACGAGCACGGGTTCGAATCCCGCTCGTGGAATATTTCAACACATATTTGCGTAAAATTTTATGTAAATAATCATAAATATAATGATCTTTTTTAATATTTATAAAATTTATGCGAAACCCAAAGAGAAAGAGAGAAAGCCGGTTGATACGTTTTACGACTACCACACTATTATGTCAAACATCATACTAATATTATAAAGAGGAATGCTGTGTATAAAATACAGTGAAAAAATTAAACACCCACCCGACCCTTTTTACCCTATTGACTCTATTTTTTTCGTTACCGATATTTAATAAATATTTAATTTAGCTTCAGTGCAGCAATTAGCACTAAAAAATAAAAAATAATTCTTTTTTTAATGTTTTTGTTTTGTTTATATAATTTTTGACGCAAATTTTGTTGCGAACAAAACTTTGTTGTCTTTTTTTTGTTTTATTTTTTATTTTGGGAAAAGTGATCTGGTCCATACAACCATGGCTTTAGGGTAACTAATGCGAGTTTTATTTGCCATTCGATCACGACTCAGCACTGCGAAAGCTGCTTAACTTGCAGGATCACAACCCAATCGCGTAAGCCTTGCTGCGCTATCAACCTCCTCAAGTAAAGAGAACTATCTAAAAACTCCGCCTAGAAAAAAACATTTACCTTGGAACTCTACAATGAAATTAAACACAACAGTGTAACCTCATTTCAAATCATATTAATTTACGTATTTCTTTTCATTTATTACGATAAAGCTGCACAAGAAACAACAATAAAAAAAATACTTCCATAAAAAAAATAACAATGAAAAACCATGAATATCAGAAACAGACCCATGTCTTCCAGAAACACGTAAGAACTACAATAAAACAATCTTATTATTTTTTTTTATATTAGAAGGAGGCAAACGAGCAGGCAGGTCACCTGATGGGAAGCAATCACCGCCGCCCATGGACACCCGCAAAACCAAAGGAATCACAGATGCGTTGCCGGCCTTTATTCTAAACTATTTATAATAGGAATTTGAGATCCTAATAATCTGACATTTTAGGAAATCGGATAACTTAGAAAACGCTCTATTCATAATGGAACCTACTTAGAATTCAAATTAAATAGAAACTGGCAACCTTAGAGTCGTACTTACTCATACTCTGGCCTAAAACTCAACTGATTTAATAGGAATCTGTCCTGCCTCGCCTAAAACTACTAATCCAATTAAAAAAAAAAATCACTGATATAATGCTATATACATTGTGGGTAACATAGGCAAAAAACAAAAAAATATTTATTTTAGAAATCTCAAAATCCACGCTGACGAAGCCGCAGGTAAGGTGCTAGTATAGAATACACATAAGGACAATATAAAGTTACAAGCAAAATCGAAACTATGTAGTAGTGTAGAATAAAGTAGTAGTGTAGGAGCCAGACTAGAAACAAAACCTGTCATTTAGACTATTCATGAACCAAAACAGTGCAACTTACAAAACAAAATGCCAGCTCGAACCAGAAATAGTCATAACACCATGTACCTTTACAGTCCGCATTCCTGCAAGCATCCCCTGGCTAATAAATCGTGCTAAGGTCGCCGTCTCGACATAGTATCAGTAAAAATATATACTTCCCCAATAGAAGATAAGCGGTATGAATGCAACTTGTCTCTTGCATTCCTCGGATTCTTGCATTCTGATGGAAGCGAAGTATGGAGAGAGACTTTCCAGTTTAGTAAAAAAAATATTCGCGTTCCCCTGGCATTGAATTTGTGTTTGTTATTTGTGGATATACTTGGCTGATATGTTTATGATGATAACCTTCAATACAACGACCGATGTGGTCCGAATAATGATAAAGTTTTATTAAATATTTACAAGGACCAGTTTTACCAATAAACTGGCATAACGAAAATTCGTAAACATTTACTGCACAAAACTGAGTTCTTTTGTTTTACTTTTCAGACTTGAATAAGAAAATCTTTTATACATCTTCTCTTCTTCTTCTTCTTCTCTTCTTCTAGGACATTTTTTATTTATAGGTTTTATTTTGCCTTTAGTTATCTTAATTATTTTTTTCTTTAATGTAGTTAGTTATATTATAATAATATAGCTTCAACTATTATGTTCTATACATATAATTTGATATTGCTCGAAATAGGGTGGTGGTCCCGAGCCATCCCCGTGGTAGAGAAGGGATGGTGTTATGTATGTTTAAAGGATACGCCTACCCTCGTCGAGATTTCGTGGCTGAACTGGGAAAAAGGAGGCGTCCCACATAACCTATGTCGCCTCTGGCCCTGGTATAGGCGTAAGATAGATTTGTTTTTCTAGCCTAGAAAAAATAAGAAAAAAAAGTCAAAGAAGCCGTCTCCATCCATTACCAACGTGGCGCACTAAATCAATTGGTGGCATTGGTGCTGTGCACCGATGGTCGCATGCTCGGCGATCGGTCGCGTGTCGATCGCGCCGATACTCGCTGGATACTTCTTTTGTTTTATGCTCGTGACTGTACACACTTGGGTTACAGTTCCTTTTTTGAAAATTTATAAGTTTTTAAGTGAGAATTAAAATGTTTGTGATAATTAGAACCTCTTTTAGTATTCGCGTCGGACTTCTTAGCGGGAAAATGAAGAGTCAAGTTTGCGGTTTTGGTTTATAAACAAAAACCACAAACTTGACTCTTTTAAAATATATTTTCTAAAATTTGTGTATCATATTAAGATATTAATATAAAATAATGGTAAGTGATATAACGAAAGTATAACCTTTAAGTGTTTGTGAACATGCATGAGTGTTGGTAAATGAAACAAACAGTGGTGCAACGTCACTTTTCAAATTCTCTGAAGAATTCCGCGTGAGATCTCAGTATCATCAGCTCATTAATGTCCCCACTGTTGGGGCACAAGCCTTTCCTATGGATGGATAGGGAGAACGGGCCATAAACCACCACGCGGGCCCAGTGCGGGTTGGTGGTTGTTAACGACTGGCTAATGCAGCCGGGACCAACGGCTTAACGTGTCTTCCGAAGCACGGACGATATCAATTATCAATGCTTATTTCTATTAAATATTTATAAAATTTACAAAATACAGTGAAAAAATTAAACGCCTACCCGACCCAGCCAGGAATCGAACCTGGGTCTTCCGCAATCCGGGCGGCTGCACTGACCGCTATGCTACCGGTACCGCTAATTTTTTCACTGTATTTTGTAAATTAAATATTTAATTTAGCTTCAGTGCAGCAATTAGCACTTGAAAATAAAAAGTAAAAACTTATTTCTATTATCATTCATGGCAAATGTGATGGTCAGAAAAAGCCAATAATTCAGGAAAAACTAACTTATCAATAATTATTATTAACCATCAGTTCATTTTGTGTTCCCACTGCGGAGAACAGGCCATAAACCACCACGAGAGCCCAGTGCGGATAGTTGGTTGTTAATGACTGCTAATGCAGCCGGAGCATGGAGGAGACATCTGAAGACCGGCCTTTGCGAAAATTGCTTAACCTCAGCACTCGCAGCCGGGCGCGTTAACCACTGCGCCATCGAGCTCCTCATTAAAATGTAAGTATGTTTAACTAGCGGCCGCTCGCGGTTTCACCCGCGTGGTTCGCGTTCCGTGAGAATATCGGGATAAAAGTATTCTATGTGTTAATCCAGGTTATAAACTATCTGTATGCCGAATTTTATCCAAATCCATTTAGTAGTTTTTACGTGAAAGAGTAACAAACATCCATCCAAACTTTCGCGTTTATAATATTAATAGGATTATTAGGCTTAAATTTGTAGCCAGTTTTGTGAATCAATAAATAGAATTAAAAATTACTGTAACTCTGTTTTTAGTTACAGTAGAATAAAATTGGTCAGTCGACTGCTGTCTAACCACTGCGCCATCAAGCTCCAATAATTAGTAAATTTTATTTATTTAAAAGAACACCTACAACGAACGCTCACTTGTTCCACGAACGGAAGGTTCTCCCGTGACCTTATTCCCCGTTCTTGACTTGTGCATCGATTCGAAACATCAACTTCATGGCTAATCAATGTTTTATTAGTCTGATATTTCGCGGATCCGGTAAAATGCAAGCGGTTGCATTCCTATTTCACTTTTACGATCAAGGGAATTACTTGCTCAGGTCACGCCACGTCCGTTGCGAAAGACAAGCAGGTATTTTTCTGTTGTAAGTTAAAGTACGATAAATTTTAATGTTGGTTAGTATTAAAAAACAAAGAGAATCGAGGAGCTCGAAGGCGCAGTGGTTAACGCGCCTGGCCTGCGATTGTTTTTTTTTTTTTTTTTTTATGTTAAAAGGAGGCAAACGAGCAGGCGGGTCACCTGATGGAAAGTAATCACCGCCGCCCATAGACACCCGCAAAATCAAAGTTATCGCAGATGCGTTGCCAACCTTGGAATGGAGTTGGATCTTGAGGAGGGAGTAGGAATTGGGAGGGGGGAGGGGTGAGAGATGGGCCTCCGGTACTTTCACTCACCGGACGAAACACAACAGCAACGCCGTTGTTTCACGCCGATATTCTGTGAAAGGGTGGTGTTACGCCGGGCGAGCCGGCCCATTTCGTGCTGCAACGCAACGTGGCTCTACCACTCAGACAGTGTTACTCATTTAGCACCACCCAGGGGTCACGTGTAGGGTCTCAAGGGTAAACTTACGGACGCGAGTAACTTTAACCCCCAAAAAGGGGGTTAAAGTTACTCGCGCTATCCCAAAAATAGTTAAGGTTAAGCAACTTTCGCAAAGGCCGGGCATCCGATGGGTGACCAAAAATCATGTCGAGCTCCTCCGTGCTTCAGAGGGCACTTAAAGCCGTTAGTCCTGGCTGTATGAGCATAGTCGTTAGCTACCAATCCGCACTAGGCCCACGACCACGTGAACACCAGTTCATAGCCTATTCTTCATACCCATTAGGGAAGGCCCGTGCTCCAGCAGTGGGAACATCAAAGCAAATCGTGATGGTGGAAAAAGGAAATGGCGGTTTTCTGAAAAGATTTTATATGTGACTCAATAATAATAATAAGATGGGTCAGATGCAAAAGGCAGTACTCCTTGACACGGCACGTATTGTCAGGAGGTTCCTCACTCTGCAGCCCTGACCACCGGTAGCTTGGGCCCTGCCTCGCTGCTGGCGGTACTCTAGGATTAGGTTTTTATAATGTTTTATTGTTTTTATATTAAAATATTGTAAAAATCTAGTTTTAAGAAAGAAAATAAATATAGAGCATAATAATAATAAACTTTATTTGCACACAAAAATTACAGATACAGGCAAATTGATGAAAAGATATAGTACAAAATAGGCGGCCTTATTACAACACAATTACAAGCAATCTCTTCCAGGCAACCTTGGCCGAAAAATAAAAAAATGTCTCAAACTATAAACTCAACTTGTCGTTTAAAATAAATAATAAAAGCTTTTTCAGTATCTACTCCTTCGTCCTTCATTAACTGACCGCAGGGACATACAAGTGTCTAAGAAGCCAGCAATGTCACATACGCTGGCGTGTCATACGCACGGCACTGTGTCAAGGGCGGGGCGGGTCGCACAGTTGCAGTAAAAAGCGCATTTCTACAGTTTGCTGAAGTTTTACTCAGCTCTAAGGCTACTGGACGTGGCACGTACTCCGTTAATTTTTTCATAAAAGATATATTTCTGGTGAAGAGATCGATGACGTTGTTGATTGAGACAAGACGATTCAAGGGGTTGTTGTACATTCGCCACAAAGTTAGTTTGCCACAGAAAAAAGTATTTGTAAATTCGCCATAGTTCTATTTATATCAAGTAAATTCGCCACACTCTTATTTTCGACACAGACATCAGCAAAAAAATTAAACAATAAGTGAAGTAATGGCGAATAACTAACAAGCAACCTTTACACTTACGCGTTCTGTTTTAAAATCAATCTTTCTAGGCATACCATTTTAAAAAAGATATGCCTAAGGTATCTTAGCTATGTGGTTTGTGTTAGGGAACGAATTCAATTACTAGCGTAATTTTATGGGTGTGCTGAGCAGTTGTATATTTTCTCCCTTAATTTTGTTATGTTACGCGGTAGTTATACCTATTATAATATATTTATAAATCTGTTCTATATTATATAATATTAAAAAGCTGAAGAGTTTGTTTGTTTGAACACGCTAATCTCAGGAACTACTAGTTCGAATTGAAAAATTCTTTATGTGTTGGATAGTCCATTTATCGAGAAAGGTTTTAGGCTATATAACATTACGCTGCGACCAATAGGAGCGAAGCATCAGTGAAAAATGTTGCAAAAACGGGAACAAGAGCCTAAAAAATTAAAAATGCTGCCGAAAGTCACTATTTCACGCGGACGAAGTCGCGAGCACAGCTAGTATAATATATAAATCTATACTAATGAGCGCTCATGCGTTAGCAACTTCTTTAGAAATTATAATCTAATTAAATCAAATCAAATATTTTTTTAAAGGTGTTAGTTACATTTAAAACTTTAGTAACTTAATCGCCCTTTTCTTATACGGCAATTTTATAGAAAGCTCACAAATCATTATTGTACAAAGTTTGTTGTTTTTATTTAAATAAATAATATCGAAAGTCATAACAAACATCTATGTTGGCCTAGTAATTGCTGGTTTAGTATGTAACTGAAACGAAGTCGCATCTAGTCGCACTATCGTCCCGGACATCATTGTCTGTCTGTCGTAATGGAGCGATAATAGCAAGGTTTTCCGTGTCACAGTGACGCTAACTAGACTACTTAGTAGACTGAAATAGAAGGCACCTGCATCGCCGGCTCTGCGGGTAAGTGTCGGACGGGACCTATCGGGTATCAAGGTTCTTTACTATTGAATTATTTGGGACTTTGGTGAAAAACTCATGTCAAAGTTGAGAGTGCTTAGTGTTAGTTTTGTTTCTATCCGTATTCATTCGATTATGTTTGCGACAATGAAAATGTGTATGGCAAAATATTAACTCTTCTCGTATGTCGCCAGGAGGCTCTGCTTTAATGCCATACTAATGCTCGTTTTCGTTAACGTTATCGAATGTCAAATGAAACTTACACCAGGTCCTCTGGATCAAGGCTCGAAAACCGGTTAAATTTTCAAACCGTTATCGCCATAAGTACATAAGAACAAAATGATTTCGTTTCCGTTCCTTGAAACCGGTTTCGAGAACGTTATTTTCACAATAAAGTTTTCGGTTACGTTTGCGTTCTTTACCGGTTAATACCAGTTTATATCGTGTGAAGAGGGAAGTAAACAGCGGAAAGTACCCGCGCATTCATACTTGTCGCTGCAGGTTTGAGGCTGAGGCGGGCGGGCCGCGCGCCCGGGGCGTAAACTGGTTTATTTCGGTTAAAGAACGAAATGGATTTCGGTTTCGCTCCGAACGGAACGTTATTGCGGAAAACGTTATAGAACATTATTAACCGTTATTTTTCAAACCGGTTCCGAGCCTTGCTCTGGATTGCTTTGGTGGTGGATATTAAATAAAAATGTGTTAATAAATGGTTATCTCGATGATGAGAATACGTGGTCAATAGTGGTCATCTTAGTCTGCTCGCCTATACATGCTGTTATATTGTATTAAGTTAATTAAAATTAATTAAAATACTTTCGTTTTTTTTGTCTTATTTTCAGAAACAACATACTGAAGCAGTGCAGCGACGGAATCGCATTAAATATATGTATTCTTTATAATGCGTATGTTTTGCTTAGTGTCTTTAGTAGGTAGGTATATGACCTTTATTTGATACATAAATAACGATTTTTTAGTAGAAAGTAATGGAGTTATTGCCAATATTGTCTAGTTTTCTACTAGTTACCCTTTTTAGAATCAATCCAGATAACAGAAAGTGACGCATCATAGCATCCTTAGATAACAGATAAACATAACTTGATTGAAACGAATTGAATCGGATTGCTCACCGAAATTACTACGCAAGTGTCTTATTTGAGGCGGTATTGAAAACACTCCTTTTCAAAAATGCCTCCGCCACTCGAGCCAGCAAGTGATGCATGATCACGAATGGAACTCAAGTAGGTTTTCACTTGACTAGAAGAAGGCTGGCCGAGCCAAAATGAACCTTAAGGCTGTGGGCGAAGGTGAATGTTGCGAGCTGTGTATTGGGCAGAAAAGTCCACCAAATGACAACCGTGGCTTTTTATACGGAATGCTGTTATTATCTATCCAATACAGCTTCGTAAGGGGTGATTCATTTTGTGTTTGTCTTGTAGCTTGCATATTCTTTAAAGTGTTTAATATATTTAGTCGCGGATCGTGGTCAGAGGCGTGCACTTCGAGAAGCCTATGCCAAGAAGTGGGCTAATATAGGCTGATGATGATAATATTTTTTTTATAGGTTATTTATTTTTAACGCGAAATAAGATAACAGTACATATCTTTTATTCACCAATCCGCACTGGGCCCGCGTGGTGGTTTATGTCTCGTTCTACCTATCCATCCATAGGGAAGGCTCGTGTTCCAGCAGTGGGGAAGAAATGAGCTGATGATGATGATCTTTTATCCTATCACTGTGGTGTTGAGGCTGAGATTATATGACCTGGATGATAGAATCCCGGAAAGATGGGAAATTCCAACCATTTCAATTCTGTTTTTTATTACCTTTGATTTATTTCTTACTTTTAATACTTTTGTACTTTGGGCAGTATTCACAACAACAAAATTAACGATCACCTTGTTAAACGGGATAATTTGAACAGTCGATAGTTCTTCGCGCGTGTTTTCTCCACAAGGCCCTATTGAAAATTTTTGGGCAGTATTGCAAAAAACTACAAAACATTTTCGGATCACACTGCACATGCGACCAATTGAACAATGCATAGTAACTGCAGTACGTTTAGAGTAATAATAGGTCAACACGTCACATCATACATCACCAGTTCATTTTTATGTCCCCACTGCTGGGGCACGAGCCCTCATAATGTGTATATACGCGTGTATACGCGTATATATGCGTATAATAGTTTGACTAAATATATCGGTACAAAAACAGCATAGTGGCTATTTCTATGTAACAACCTACTTACTAAAAATTGCATGCCCAACTAGGGTAAATTGTTTGTTCCCATTATTATAACATGCATAACAATTGTTATGTATATACACAATTTTATGGCAATAAAAAAATATGTTATCTTATTTTATCTTCCCTAGGATGGATGGGAAAAATGGGCCTGACATACGTGATATGTCACTACTATATTTCTATGAAGAAATCAGGTATCTATCACTAGTTAAATTTTTCGAGCAACCTGTACCTATTACATACAGTGTACAGTATTAGCGGTAGACAGTGCGTTCTTTACACGCTCCTACCAACATTTTATAGGAGTACCCAGGTGCTATACCTAGAGGACAATTTTCCGAGCATGCTGTACTTTCGATTAATATCCATAGTAGCAGATATAGACACATTTTTAACACTATCCACATATATATTATTGTTTTATTGCAATCAGTATATTATCTTCAATTTTTTTTCGAACATGCTGTACGTTTGGCCAATGGGAACAGCAACTACAGTAGATGGTGCGCATTTTTTTCGAAACCTATTTTATTGCAAAAGGTAGATAACTATATGAATGTTAAAAAAATGATCACATCCTGTACGTTCGGCTATTAGTATAGCAACAGTACCAAGAAAGTCCGTCTTTTAACTATTCACGCATATTATTGCAGAAAGTATATTTAGCTCATCAACATTTTCTGAACATCCTGTACATTCGACCAATAGGAACAGTAACGGCAGTAGATAGTGCGCCTTTTCTTCGCGCCACTCGCACTAACGACGTCATTGCGTTCCACGCTGACGAGTTATTGAGACTTTTTCAAGAGACAACCCCCCTTTACCCCCCTTAAGGGGTGTGATGCTATGCCCGCTGGAAGTGGCACGAACAAAAATAGTATGTTATTTAAGAAAACTTTAGTAAATAAAAGTGAGCTTAATTTTATTGATGTTTTTTTATGATAATACTTGTAGTTATAATTATTTAAATTATTTATAGCATCATAAATACATAGAAGTGACAAGGGCAATAACTAGATACATTACCATTATTTAATTAGAACTATAAAAAACCCTAATATCTGGGGGCACGGGAGTGCCCCCGCCAAGTCGAGCAAAAAAGCGGCACGGCCGTACCATTTAGTCTTCATGCGATTGCCAAGTCAATCTATTTATTTAAAACGTAAAAGATTTTTTCTATGTATATAAATATAATAAGTATGTATTTAAGTATTCTAAGTATGTTTATCCGTTGTCTAGTAACCATATAACGAGTTTCATAACGAAGCTTTTCTTGGGCTAGATAATTGGTGTGAGTGTAGGAAAATTTATTTATTTATTTTATTTATATGGTAACTTTATGATGCTGTTAGGTTAGCTAATTACTTAATAACTTAAGACAGAAGGTCCCTTAAGTAGGGACTGAATAAATTAACCGACTTGGTATTACATGGATCTCACAACTTTTTATACTATTATTATATTACTATTATATTTTTTATGGTAGAAGAACTGAGTTGCGAAACTTGGTTTTTTTACAAGTAAGTATGTCTTTGATAGCACATTTGGTTTGGTACATTGGAAAACTTAATGTATAAATAACTTTATTCGTATGATCGATTGAGTATCTAAATTAATATAATTTTATTATACTCGTGGTAAAAAACCCTTTATACAAACAACATACATTTTGTTTATTTATGAAATGATTTAACGTATTTATTTTGATTGGGTAATATTATAATGTAAAACACACAATTTTGTTTATAACTATTATAATAATAGTTATAGTAGGTTTTTTTCAAAAGATTTCTTAGAGATTATCTCTAATCGATCGAAACAAAACAATTATAATAATAGTGCTGTGAAAATAAAACGCAACTGGCACTTCTATTAATTGTATATCTCTGTAATACCTTGAAGAGGATATCTGACGATAATTATGCCGGTTGAAAGATTGAATGGTCTTTACGTTTTTTTCTTTCGCATCGCGTGGCGAATCATTTTAAATAATGTTTTTACCTATAACATGCAATATATTATCGCACATTTTTCACCAACTCCTCTATGGATGGATAGGGAGGACGGGCCATAAACCACCACGTAAGCCCAGTGCGAGTTGGTGATTGTTAATGACTAATGCAGGTGGGACCTACGGCTTATGCACCTTCCGAAGCATGGAGGAGCTCTCGTTGATTCATTTTTGGTCACCCATCCGCAATTTTGTAAAGTCGATCGGAAGTGATGCGCTACATACATTTCAGTGATCCATTTTTATATTTATAGATTAAGGTTAAAGTTGTTTAGCGTACATTTTTATTCGTTGTGTATTAAGATTTATATTACCCTACCATAAAATTACCCAGACCCATAAGATGAACGTCCACCGGGGAGATGGATCGATGTTATTACGAAGTCCAGACATTGCACAGGGCATCTCAGAGTTGAGGCGAATAGCACAAACACAGTGTGGCATATTCCCAGCAGTGGTTCAAAAAAGGCTGATTAAAATGACTATACGATGTAATACTAATAATATTTTTTTTATATTTTTATTTGTGAATTTAATTTAATTTAATTGATTTAAAATGATATTTTTATGGAAACTTAATTGTAGTATCATGTAATTTATTAATGTATTTACAATATTTGCATGCAATACAAATTGCAAAACATGTGGACATACAATATTTGTTACAACTTTAAATACTGTGTTTTTGAGCAAATAAAGAATTTATTATAATTATTATTACTATCAACAACTTGGTTTGTAGGGCTTGCTCCAAGCTTGAGGAATAAGTTGGGTCAACAAAAGGCTATTCAAAGGCCTTTAGCTTGTCAAATCAATACACCGAAACCAGTCAAGCGCGTGTCTACTGCACATTAAAACGGTACCGTTACGTTTAGGTCTTACCTAAACAATAGTGCGCAAACCGAACGCCGAACAAAATTTTCAATTCAAAATTTAAAATCATTTATTCAGTTTAGGCTACAAGTAGCTCTTGTGAATGTCACTATGCCATCGGTTCGTAAGTGTAGGTACTCTGGGCGGGAGATCTTGTACTGAGAAGAAACGGCAAGAAACTCAGAACTGATGCGATTTGCCTTCGACCCTGGTTGATTGATACGTGGAGATTTTTACATTATTTATGATTATCGTACATATTTTTTTATTTATTTAATATAACAATACTTTGTGTACTTCCTCGACGATGCGCCCTCTACAATGTCACGCTGAAGGCAATACAATATCGACTCTCGCAGTGCAAGCTTCATCATCATCATCATTATCAGCCTATACTAGTCCACTGCTGGACATAGGCCTTACCAAGAGCTTAGGCCAAGTTATTAGTGGATTATTTATTAATTTTAATTAATTTAATTTTGTGTTCTATTTTTAACGTAACTTATGGTAGGTACATAACTCATGCTGTGTATTGCTATTTATGGATTACTGTCTAGTCTTACTCGATTGTTAAATTCATATGGCTGTGTATTGACTGTCATCTATCTGTGTACATACCTTAAATAAATAAATTCACAAAGTGCACGCCACTGAGTAAGATCCGTGGCTACTTTCATCCAGCTCTTCCAAGCCACCAGCATGATTACGGCGCAGAATTAATTACTTTAGTTACGTTCAGCGTCTGCTATTATTATTTGGATTTTGTAGGCTCACATATAGGTAGTAGGTAAGTAGTTATTTCTGTTTTTTTTATCGGAGTAGTGTATCTGTTGCGTAGTAACTATTATTTACGCCGAAACCGGTCAAGCGCGTGTCTATTGCACATTAAAACGGTACCGTTACTAAGACTTAAACAATTTTTGAGTAGACTGAATGCCGAACGGATGCGATTTGCCTTCGACCCAGGTTGATTGATACGTGGAGATCTCACTGATTTCGGTTTGGCGTGCTCAACGGCAATACTCGTAGACACGATTGGTTCCACGGGGATACCTGGGGGTGAACCAACATATTGAATGTGAGGTGGTTCGGTGATTTGGAGTGTTAACTTCGAGATTGGTTTAGTAATTATATTGATTGGCGGTAATCAGAATGCGTTGCTCAAGGGTGTGCCGTCCATAAGTGACAAGTGTCATATGTTTTATTTGAAATGTCGTCGTCCATATTTATTTGATGCCGCGCGGCCATACTAATTTTGTATGGGGAATTTAAGGTGCTTAATAAAAAATAATTATTTAAATAACCACTTGATGAATCGAAAATGTAGTCTAGCAATTTGTAGTTTATCCATTGATGATTGTTTAGACAAAATCAGAGGTACAATAATTTAGATATACTATAAGAAATCTACTAAACGCCGCCACTCGTTTTCATGATTTTTGCCCAACTTTAAATGATATTGTAGAAAAAACTATAGCGTGTTATGAATTTATGGTTCTGACAAATTGTAAACACGTTCCCTATGATACTAAAAATATATTTTGTTCATTTAATACGATAGTATTTTCAATTATATCTACTTAACCGTAACTGCATTTTTGTAATTTTTTTGTCGGCGCACCCTTAACAACTAGAATGAATGAAATGAAAACAAATGATTCATAAAAGTCATAAAAGTAAATAAAATTAGTGCTTCTCGGAAATAAAAAAGATATATAAATCTTCTGTGCGTGTGTATGTGATTAAACTCCTTCTAAACGGCTGGACGGATTTGGATGAAATTTTCTGTGTGTGTTCAAGTAGATTCGAGAATTGTTTTGGTTTATAATTGGACCCGGTAGGTGGCGCTGCTATAGGGGTCCATCATGGGATACTGGTGTTCTTAAGCGGACGAATGATTTGTTTGTTTTGTTGTCATGGAGACTGTCAAAGCGGTACGAAGTCCGCCGGTCAACTAAAAGTCGCTTCCCGCTGTCTATCTGTCCCTATGTATGCTTAGATCTTTAAAACTACGCAACGGATTTTGATGCGGTTTTTTTAATAGATAGAGTGATTCAAGAGGAAGGTTTATATGTATAAAACATGCATATAATTGGACCCGGTAGGTGGCGCTGCGCTGCCATAGGGTTCTTTATGATACGGGTGGTCACTCAAGCGGTCGAAGTCGCGAGCGGGCTGCTAGTGATATATAAAACACCTCTACTTGTACTTGAGGGTTAATAATAGTAATAATAATAATAATAATAATAAAACTTTATTTGCTAAAAACATGGCAATATGGTCTTAGTACCTTTAAAGGGCTCATGTTTTGCTTTTAGTATACAGCATGCAAATACAATATTATTCAATATTTAAAATTATTTATCCATATCAAGATTAAAATACTAGGTACAGTTTTTTTTAAATTTCACAATACAATTCATTAATTTAGTAAATGTCAAAATCAATTATAATTATCATTCGATTCAATTAAGTATATTATTAACTTTATATGTCGAATTATGTTCTTTCGTCAAAAAACTCTTTTATGTCATAAAAAGTTTTTTCAATTAACAATTGCATTAATTTCTTTCTAAATAAATGTGTGTTCAGTTCTTTAATATATTTAGGTATTTTATTATATATTCGTACACATCACTAGAACACTAGGTTTAACGTAGTGATACCAGTGTCCGACCAGTAACCCAATGTTCGACAACATCTTTCGTCGCCAAAAAATAATCCTACCTATACGTGCTATAGGTAGGTACAGGGACCTACTCATTAGTTTACGTAACTCCCCTTTAAATTGTAGGGTTATTGTAAGCTCGTCATAAAAGTAAATTCGCCACGTTTTTAAAAGCTCCATATGTTGAAAGTCCCCGTATGGTGCTGGGGATAAAGAATTGCACCACCCCATCTCAACCCGTGGGTGTCGTAAAAGGCGACTAAGGGACCATTCCAGAGGATGGGCAGCAGCATCTCTCTGAGGTTACTTTCAACCTACTGCGATCGCCAACCCGCCTGCCAAGCGTGGCGATTATGGCAAACACCCCCCATCTTGGGGGAGGCCTTTGTCCAGCAGTGGACGTCTTTTGGCTGAGATGATGATGATGATATGTTGAAAGTAAAATACCTTGGACGGCCCATCGCACAAATGTCTCGATCCTAAAACAACTAAAAATAGAAAATGCACAGCGTCTGTCCTCGATCTGCAAGCAGCGCGTGGTGCGATATTTCGGTCCTGTTGCTCGAATAGGCGCAGATAACCTTGAGCGTCTGATGGTGACGGGAAAAATAGAAGGTAAAAGACCCAGAGGCCGGAGCCTAAAGCGCTGGTCAGACCAGATCTCCGAAAATCTGGAGATGCCCGTCAGCGCCGCACTCCATCAAGCAACTAAGCGCAACCGATGGAGACAGCTGGTTGACCGGATGAAGCGGAGTCACGATCCTCAGCAGTGAGGGAACGATTAGGAAGTAGGAATATTGAAAGTAAATTAGCCACACCTATGAAATGTATGAGTAAATTCGCCACAGGTAGTAGGTTAGACGACCATGATTAAACGTATCGTTTTGATAAATAGGTACGTAAATGTATAAGTTTGGGATAGGTAGTTATTCAGTATTTTTTCTCTAATAATAAGGATAAATATACTTGACAAAGGTTTTATTACCCTAATATTATAAATGCGAAAAATTGTGTGTATGTATGTTCGTATATTTGTTGCTGCAACGGATGGATGGATTTGGATGAAACTCGGCATACAGATAGCTTATAACCTGGATTAACACATAGGATAGTTTTTATCCCGATATTCCTACGGGAATCACACTATAAATATACAAAAAACGACAATTTCATTTTCTAATAAAAAAATATTTGTTTGTTTTGTTGTCATGGAAACCAAAGAGAATTTAATCACTTGATGGAAACTGTCAAAGCGGTACGAAGTCCGCCGGGTCCACTAGTTACAATATGAAAGTTTACATTTAACAAATCAAGGTAACATCTCAAACACCGCCGGTCGGTAAGTCATCTGTCAAACGGGCCCGCTAGTGTTGGGTTACCGAACAAAACGACAGTAGTGATGCGATTATTTGATTATCTATATATTAATAGGTATGTGAAGCAAAAACTTTGTACCCCTTTTTTACGAAAATTGCGCGGACGGAGGAGTATGAAATTTCGCACATTTATAGTTTATATAGAGAAGGTTATCCGAATGTTAATATTTTTTTAAATTATGCTTAAAAATACATTAAATCAATAAAACAAACATTACACACACTACCATGTATTTGACACACACTTATAAATACTCTTTTCAAAAATTTCAAAAATGGGAGAGGAGCGGCCGTAATCTGTCAATGCCAATCCAAACTCACATTCTATCTTTTGAATTTTCCATTGCTTAGGATACAATCCATGCAGCCTTAATAAAACTACGGTCGAATTTCGACCACTGGGCGACCACTACTTAAAAGTAAAATATTTGAGTGACCTAAACAACATACTGAATAATTATTCCTAGCTTAAACTGGAGTAATAATTATTCCTAGCTTAAACTGGAGTAATAATTATTCCTAGCTTAAACTGGAGTAATAATTATTCCTAGCTTAAACTGGAGTAATAATTATTCCTAGCTTAAACTGGAGTAATAATTATTCCTAGCTTAAACTGGAGTAATAATTATTCCTAGCTTAAACTGGAGTAATAATTATTCCTAGCTTAAACTGGAGTAATAATTATTCCTAGCTTAAACTGGAGTAATAATTATTCCTAGCTTAAACTGGAGTAATAATTATTCCTAGCTTAAACTGGAGTAATAATTACACATCTTAGACAAAAGTCAGGCAGCCATTAAGCGGGTTGCTATTCTCAAAAATCGTGTTCCACCATCAGCCTTCACAAACACCCCACAATATGGTGCTCAGCACTTATCGACAGCGTGCTCGTATATCAATGGCGTTGAAGATCGAACCCCCTGTATCTCCAGGATTGATGCTCGCGATAAATCAGCGCGGTGCCGTTCGGAAAACGCCCAAACACTCGACTAATAGGGATTTATGCGGCTGCGTTGGTGTACATATTTGTGGCACTGTTGTTGAAATAAACATTTTACAATAAGCGTCTGGAGCTGCTATCCGTTCAGCTGCTGAACAGATGTTCAGGTTGAATGCGAGAAATCGTGCTCCAAAAACACTAGCCCTCTGACTAAAAGTTGCTTAATTGCGTTGTGTTAAAAAACAAGTGTGTATTATACACCGCTATGCTCATAATAATTATTGAACCAATTTATACCATGGAAAACCATTTTCTAATTATCCTAACTATAATCACACTAATATTATAAATGCGAAAGTTTGTGTGTATGTATGTCTGTATATTTGTTGCTTCTTCAAGCTGCAACGGATGGATGGATATGGATGAAATTCGGCATACATATAGTTTATAACCTGGATTAATACATAGAATACTTTTTATCCCGATATTCCCACGGGAACGGGAACCACGCGGGTGAAACCGCGAGCGGCCGCTAGTATTATTGTAAAGGCGAAAGTGAGATTTTTTTGTTTGTTTGTGTTTGTTACAGTTTCACGCGTAAACTTTTTAAACGACCATCATGAAATTTTGTACACATATTCTCAAGAGTATAATCAAAGACGACGATTCTATAACGAGTTGTTATAGTATCCTATTATTAAAAAAAAGTTCGATACGCTTACGATACGATACGATTTATTTGTTTTTGTTGTTATCGGTACGAAGTCCGCCCGGTCAGATAGTAGATAAAAGGATTCATACCATGTGTTTTATTTTTAATTACTTGATATTTCGGCACAGATTACAGATAATCAGCTCAGATGCAAGTGACCAGAATAGTTTAAAAAGTTACAGTCCTATTTATTTTAAGGGTCTGTTTGTGCCGCTAGTGTGTACGTGCAGACCAGCTCGATAAAGCATTAGCTGGTTCACATTTTTTCCTATCACTCGCATTTTCGATGTCCGATACCAGCTAATGGTTTCCCGTGATACAGAACCTAGCAACTGGCATTTTTCACAACTTTATGTCTAATTGAAATATAACTTATTTTTAAGGATTTTTTCGCTTTTAATTTAGATATTATTTTAACGTGACGTTTAAAATCAATAACAAAGTCCATAGTCTTAGAAAAAATAAGTTGTCGGTTGTCAAAAAAAAACTTTTTTTTATCGGCCGCATTCCATTTTATGAAAAGTGTGCATAAAGTATCTTTTTTGATATCTTAAGTGTAGTGTAGTATTCCAATCATTTTCTCTATTACAATTTGAATGTGATTTATAAATAATTTGAGTAACTTTATTCAAAATTTAAATTTAAATTCAAAATAATTTATTCAGTTTAGGCTACAAGTAGCTCTTGTGAATGTCACTTTGCCATCGGTTCGTAAGTCTTCTCTGGGCGGGAGATCTTGTACTGAGAAGAACCGGCAAGAAACTCAGCAAGTGTCCAGCTCTTTTTACCCTTACAGCGTCAATAATATTGGAAAATGCCCTATCATAGCAGGACACTTTCCATTACAAATAAACACAAAAAATATATAGAAGACAACCACAACATGTAAAAAAAAATCTAAGTTATCTTTACATCAGGTAAAAGTTTAAATTTTCACAATGTAGTAGTACCACTACAGTACTTTAATAAAAGTCAAAATATGTTTAAGAAAAACATAGTCAAACTAAAGTGAATAAGATAAGATAGACAGGCGGCCGGCACCCGTTCACGAGTATGACATATGAATCAGCCATCGCTTCGTTCAACCATATTTTAGGGAACGTATCGACCCGATGCACACCACCACCGCAGAAACAATAAAAGGAGCATGACACACTCAAGATACTCTAAATAAAAACTTAATGATAAATTAATTTTATTGTGTATAATGATTCAAATAGAGTATAATGTGTTTTTATTATAACCAGGCTGTGTTATCATCTAAATATTCTTTGACTGTATTATTTATTATTTATATGTCGGAGACGTGGCGCTAGCATCGCTTAGAAACGACAAGTATAGTCTATACTTAGTGTGGTCTGCGCAGCCTATGCTCTATGGTGCGCGAAACGTCAACGTCAGGCTTGGCGCGACAACGGACTGGACACATTTGAACGGTAGCGGCCGGAGAGTACGCACGCGCAGAACTCACTTCGTTTCTAAAATCCATTTGCATCAGGAAACTGTTTCTAAATATTGTAATTGTGATATTAAAATAACATTAAAGTGACTGTAAGGAATACGACTGCGTCTTTATTTTGAAGATTCAAGATGAACTGTGTTATCGACGAATCCGAGTTTGCTCGACCGTCCTACTACCAGCGTCGCCGCCGACATCAGAAGTGGGATGTAACCGACGCGAACCACTAGAAGAAAACGATGTCAAGTTTTGTCGTAAATGACAATGGATGTTGGAACAGCAATATCAGAATTGTATGGCGTTACTTGAAGTTTATAAAGCACCGCGATATGAGGAGATTCATTTACAGGAGTTTATACGCGTGCGTAGCTACATTTGACGTATGGATTGCTACATTCTACATGCACCTATGCCTGCTGGACCTTCTGGTCCCACGCGATGCTTCATATGTGGGAAACTGGTACATCACATCACCGATTGCCTCCCAAAGGATAATAAAAGGTCATGTAATCGTTCCGTTATTTTTAGTGCTAATTATTTTGTCAAACATCGACCAAACGCTCCTGGTGTTATGTTTCAGATATGAAGGCATGGATCCCTTTGCAAACATGTGCCCACGTGCTCATACCATCTGTGCGGGGCGCGGGGAAGGGTGCTACTAGCAACTGTGGTGCAACCGGCAGCAGCGACACCGACACCGGTGGCGGTGTGGCGAGCAACGACAACCAGCGTCATCGGGTAGAGAAACCTGTGTTGCATCGGCAACCCTGCTGGACTGCTGACTGTTTCTGGTGATGTTTTCATGTTTCATTATGATTATGATGCTTAGAAAGTTTTACGATGAAATTGGTGAAGGTAGTACTGGTTTTGTTGAAGGAGTTACTGTTTCAACATGTGCGCAGCTGTACATCTGTTGAGTGATGGTAGGGTTCCGGTAGTCCACGGGACTAGCCGAACGCTAAGTGAAGTTGACGCATTAAGTGAAGGCCGTAATGACCGAGGATGGTGTTCCGGTAGTCCAAGGGACTAGCCGACCACCAGGTGATGTAGTTGTGGGTGAAACTGTGGTGCAGGTGCACTGCGAGGATGAAAATGAAGCGGTGGTCTTGGAACCAGCTGACTCCGAGTGTGGTGTTGACTGTACATAAAGTAACATCTCGCTGCTGGCCGCAAGCCGCTGGCTTGCCGCACGCTATATGCGTGTCGGTTAAATGAGAGAGATGATAATGTTTGGTTATTTTCTATTCTGATTACAGATGATTTTGTTTTAATAGTGAACGAAACCAAACCAAGTTAGATAATAAATTTAGAAGCAAACGAATTAATAATTTGATATCATTAATTGCTATTGGCAATAAAAATGTAAACTGTACTTTGCAAATATTATGTCAGGCAGAAATTAATAATGTTGCGACCGAGATTTTATTACAAGTTTTGCCAGATGCTTATTTAAAAAGTAACATTTTGCTAGGCCGTGAGATTTTAAATAACGGGTTTTGTGTTAGCATAAGTGCTACTGAGTTTACTTAGATAAAGAGAGCCAGTAGTTTATTAAATGATGAGTTGTGTGCAGGTACCTAATGGAGGTAGCTCATGATTATGATACGTTACTTACAAATACGCACACGATAGATTAAGAAGGATGCCAGAAGGTCATGTACCAGTCGAGGTTGAGGTGGAGGCACATTGTGCCCCGATTGATAATGAGTAAAGTTGTTGTGTGAACTCGAGTTAGTGCTCTAATAACCGTAGTGGCGTAGTGTGTAGTCAGAGGGTGATGCACACGTGCGCAGGGTTCCACTGAGATGGACGCGCGTTAGCGACTGGGATCGCTGTGCAGCTGTCAGAGCCGTGGCAATAGAAGACTAACTCGAGGTGATTTTAGAGCTTACATAACTTGTAAATAGTGATTTTTGATTTGTGGAGCGAATGGTTGCTGTAGGGATCTTACCTGCTTTTGTGGGTGACGATCTGGTCCAGCAATAGCCTGCTGTAGGGATCTTACCTGCTTTTGTGGGTGAAGGTCTAGTCCAGCAATAGCCTGCTGTAGGGGCCATACCTACTAATGTGGGTGACGATCTATATAGTCCAGCAAAGATCTGCTGTAGAGATCTCATTTATTTTGAAATGACGATCTAGACCAGCAAGTCAAGATAAAAACTGTACGCTCGAGGACAAGCGATTGTCAGAATGACCGTGACGACGAATGGTTCATGACCCTGGTTACCTGGTTACTTTTTTTTTTGTTATGCTACATTTGATTTATTATCTCTCTATGTCGAAAAGGGTTCAGTTTTTAGTCATCTTATGTAGAGTCTTATGTAGAGTCTTATGTAGAGTCTTATGTAGAGTCTTATGTAGAGTCTTATGTAGAGACTTATGAAGAGACTTATGTAGAGACTTATGTAGAGACTTATGTGGAGACTTATTTATTTTATTTATTTTATTTTATTTTATTTGGAAAACAATACAGTAACGAAAAACACAGATAGACATAAAAAAACATAACAGAGTACACAATTACAATGTTTCCACATATAGAAACCTACTTAGCTCATTTGAAAATTAATTATAAATAAATAAATATAAATATAGTCTTAATACATACATTCATACACTTTAACAAAAATCAAACCTAGAAATATAATATTTGACAATACAACAATCACTATTGAAGTCTACAATACAATTCGACATCGACATCGACAGTCAAGGAATCACATTGAACCAATGTTTGGAAAGAATTTGTTTAGCACTGTTAGGTTTGCTAAAGAAGAGATCTAAATCGGAAGCTTCTGCTATATTATTAAAAGAATTTGCTGATCGAAAAAAAAACGAATTTTGTCTATAGTTGGTGGCACTAGAGGGTACAGAGAGGGTGATCGGTCGTCTCAGCTTTCTGTTAGGAACTCGTAGGTTTACCATAGAAAGAAGATGAGGGGAATCTATTAATGACTGGGCTATTTTTAATAAGAGGACTATGTCTGCTATTTTGCGTCTTTCTTGAAGAGGCAACAAATGGTGCCTTCGACACCTTGCATCGTACCCATTCTCGTAGGTCGAACACTTAAATTGTAAGAACCTTGTGAACCTACGTTGAATGGATTCTAACCTATCAATGTAAATTCCATACTGAGGATTCCAAATCGGCGAACAATACTCAAGGATGCTACGCACATATGAGCAATACAAAATTTTAATAACCTTAACACCTGAGAACTGAGAACATGATCGGATGACAAAACCAAGGTTCCTGCTGGCTTTTTTGGCGACATGATCTACGTGTTTTTCATATGTAAGTTTAGAGTCATGTATGACACCCAAGTCTCGCATCTCGTTAACTCTATCAAGCATCAGTCCCTTAAGTTCATATGGATAATTAATTGTTACAGGTTTACGACTAAACGATATAAAGCTACATTTAGAAACGTTTAGGTCCAATCTATTCCGTTCGCAATATCTTTCAAATCTGCTGAGATCCTGTTGCAGATAAGAACAATCGTCTAAACTTTCGATTTGCTTAAAAATTTTCATGTCATCTGCATATAGCAAAAAATTTGAGTGAATAAAACAAGATGAAATGTCATTTATAAAAATCACAAAAAGCAATGGTCCAGTTAAGGAACCTTGAGGAACACCAGAAGGTACAGAATACCATTTAGAAGAGTAGCCATTTACCGCTACAGCCTGGGTTCGATTCTCAATATATGAGGTAAACCATCTGAACAGATCACCATGTATTCCAGCTGATAGAAGCTTTTGTAAAAGTATTGAGTGGTCTATCCGATCGAAAGCTTTGCTGTAGTCAGTGAAGACAGCGTCAACCTGCCCACCTGAATCCATACCCGAGGTTGTGAACTCAATAAACGAAAGCAAGTTGGATGAAGTTGAACGGTTCCTAAGGAATCCGTGCTGTTCCGAGATAAAAGTATTTGATAGAGTGTTATATACTTGCGAGTAAACGAGACGTTCGAGAATCTTAGCGAACAGACACAGCTTTGAGATCGGGCGGTAGTTCTTGATCTCATTTCTATTGCCACTTTTATGGATGGGGGTGATAAACGCAGATTTCCATAGTGTAGGGACGGTACCTTCTTTAATTGATCGCTTGAACAATATTGAAAGCGGTTTGATGAGGCCTTTGGAACAATTTACTATAAGTGCAGGCGCAACGTGATCTGGGCCAGCCCCCTTACTAAGATCTAGAGACTTAAGCATTTTAAGTAAAGCCTCTGGGTCGATTTCCACATCGCTTATATTAAGGGCGGGCTCGGGGACATGGTAATCGGTATGATAGCTAGCATGATGTGGAGTGGCAGGGAGAAACATTGACTTAAAATATGAGGCAAACAGATCACAAATCTCCTCACCAGAGCTAGCAGACTGCGCCTCATATGTTAAAGTTGATGGGAGAGAGTTAGTGCCTTTTTTGTTAGATTTGATGTAGGACCAAAATAATTTGGGGTTTTCAGTGATGGATTCTTCAGTATTTTTTATATAGGATGTGTAACATTCATTTTCCACCACTTTAGCCCTCTTACGTAATATTGAAAACGAATGGTAATCAGAGACATTGCCGTAAATGCGATACTTTTTTAAGAATTTATATTTTTCTTTAAGGATCTTCTTTAAGGAAGCGTTATACCATGGAGGAAACTTCGAAGGGTACGTGACTTTGGAAGGTACAAATTTATCCCTTAGATCATATAAATGTTGATAAAAGAGATCAACAGCACTGTCCAAAGAGTCACCATGAAGAGCTTCCCAACCGATCACTCTTAAAGATGAATTCATTCCTACGTAGTCTCCCGAGTTATAAAAATATTTGCGTCTAGGCTTTGACTTAAGGGAGTCAACACTAATAGTACTAAGAATAATGTTGAGAGATTTGTGATGGGCATCCTCTGGCACCAATGGGTCATCACAAGAAGTTACTGAAGCATGTGAGTTACTCAAAACCAAGTCCAAAAGCCTATTGTTTCCATTACGACACACATTAAATTGATTTAGGTTACATTCCAACAGAGTATCGAAAAAATAAACTTGAGTATCACCAGTGATACCAGAAGGCTGCAGGTTGCCACCACTAAAGGTCCAATCAATGTTGCCAAGGTTAAAATCACCCATTACAACAAAGAAATCGTTGGGACACGAATTTACCAAAACCGACATTTTTTCTGTAAAGTTGTGCAACTGATTATTAAATGAATGGCCTCTATTTTCACTGCAAAGATAAAGTGTACATAAATGGAACTTAAGAAGAGAACGGTCAGTATGTCTATGAGATATCGTTATCCATATGTCTTCAGCGGAGGAATTCCATTCGGGACGGTCAACTGCTGTTAACTCACGACGAATGGCTACGAGTACACCCCCACCATATTTTTCTTGGGTGCGTATGTAGTTTCTGTCCCGTCGCCAAATTATGTATCGGTCGTCAAAAAGCTCACTATCACTAATACCATCAATTAGCCAAGTCTCCGTAATCGATACTACGTCATAGTTATGGAGGTTTAAATTACGTTTGAATATATGTGTTTTGGTGCGTAACCCTCGAGCATTTTGGTAATAAAGATGTAGAGACTTATGTAGAGACTTATGTAGAGACTTATGTAGAGACTTATGTAGAGACTTATGTAGAGACATATGTAGATACTTATGTAGATACTTATGTAGGGGTTTATGTGGAGACTTATGTGGAGTCTTTATGTGGAGCCTTAGGTGAAGCCTTAGGTGAAGCCTTAGGTGAAGCCTTAGGTGAAGCCTTAGGTGTAGCCTTAGTTGTAGCCTTAGGTGTAGCCTTAGTTGTAGCCTTAGGTGTAGCCTTAGGTGTAGCCTTAGGTGTAGCCTTAGGTGTAGCCTTAGGTGTAGCCTTAGGTGTAGCCTTAGGTGTAGCCTTAGGTGTAGCCTTAGGTGTAGCCTTAGGTGTAGCCTTAGGTGTAGCCTTAGGTGTAGCCTTAGGTGTAGCCTTAGGTGTAGCCTTAGGTGTAGCCTTAGGTGTAGCCTTAGGTGTAGCCTTAGGTGTAGCCTTAGGTGTAGCCTAAGGTGTAGCCTTAGGTGTAGCCTTATGTGAAGCCTTATGTGAGGCCTTATGTGAAGCCTTATGTGAAGCCTTATGTGAAGCCTTATGTCTTATGGAGAGCCTACTGTAGAACCTTATGTAGAGCCTAATGTGGAGCCTATTGTAGTGCATAATGTAGAGCCTACTGTAGAGTCAAATGTTAAGAGTCAATTGTTGTTTGGTCAGGATAGACCGAACGGGAAATACTGTGGTTATGTTTTGTTACAGAGAAAAACACGAGGACGTGTTTTCATCAGGATGGCCGTGTCGGAGACGTGGCGCTAGCATAGCTTAGAAACGACAAGTATAGTCTATACTTAGTGTGGTCTGCGCAGCCTATGCTCTATGGTGCGCGAAACGTCAACGTCAGTTGGCTTGGCGCGACAACGGACTGGACACATTTGAACGGTAGCGGCCGGAGAGTACGCACGCGCAGAACTCACTTCGTTTCTAAAATCCATTTGCATCAGGAAACTGTTTCTAAATATTGTAATTGTGATATTAAAATAACATTAAAGTGACTGTAAGGAATACGACTGCGTCTTTATTTTGAAGATTCAAGATGAACTGTGTTATCGACGAATCCGAGTTTGCTCGACCGTCCTACTACCAGCCTCGCCGCCGACATATATTTATTTATTATAATAAAAAAGTGTAACTACTTACAATGTAAAATAACATGCAGGCCATGTGCAGGCGAACTGACTACGATGACCACACATTCTTATCATTAAAATAATCATTTATTTTATAGTAACCTTTTTTCATTAGACCTTGTTTTATTTATGTCTTACCTTTTGTGTAGTAGGTAACAATTCCGTTAGAGTGAAAGGCGCTTTATTGTATATTTTTATACATTTACCAACAAATGAATTATGTTTAATCATAGGGATGATATGTGACCACTACTATTTTGATCTATTTGGTCTCTTCATCTTCTATGGTTACGCGGCTTAAGCCTAGCAGTCTAGCAGCAGTCTAGAATTCACGCAGCCTAGCAAAACTTTTATATGATAATGTAGGGAGCTGAAGGTAAGTAATCACGTCGGGGTCACCACTGTAGGGAGCCAGTGGTAAGTAATCACGTCGGGGTCACCACTGTAGGGAGCCAATGGTAGGTAGAACGTCGGGGTTACCACTGTAGGGAGCTGATGGCAGGGTAGAATGCCACACTGAGACACTGAGGAAGGCAAAGGGAAGATCTTCCTCCTAGCTGGGTGGTATAGCTTGGGGACCGAGGTCCGGTCCCCGAGCAATTAGCTATTATTCTACCCTGCCATCAGCTCCCTACAGTGGTGACCCCGACATGATTACTTACCTTCAGCTCCCTACAATAATGATGATAAAAATGTTGAAAGAAGTTTATTGGTTTATTTATTGTTCATAAACTAAAAAAGTAATGAATTACTCAATAAAAATAAAAGTGAATAATTAACTTAAATGCATTTACATAGTTCTCCTACACGTCAGCGCGCGCATTGTTTTCGTTATTTTGACAGAAGCATCATTCGCACATTCGGAAAAATATGCCGATATATAACTCTCAATTAGAAAGCGGGGCTAAGTGAAATACGAGTTTAGTCGCATTCGGCATTCGGCGTTCTGTGTTCGGTATTCGGCTTCGGCCTTGTTTTTCGTACAACAACACCCCGTCATAATTCCCTTCATCGAGATTTATTGGGTGATTTTGATAAGGTTTACGCGGCGGGAGTAGGACATCGCCGTTGAGTTGTGTTGATTTGAATGGATTGTGATCGTATTGTGATATATTTGGAAATATTTTTGGTAATTTTTTTTTACGTTAAGAGATATGTTTGGGTCAGCAGTTAGATCTATTCATGTGTACCTGTGAACTCAAAAGTTGTAAACGAAATACGTATATCGCTACTAACTAATGATTGTTCTGAAAATAATCTATATAAATAAAAATCAATTGCTGTCCGTTTGTCTTGCTGAAACTGGAGAATGGCTGGACTAATTTGGCTAATTTTGATTTTGAAATATTTGTGGAAGTTCAGGGAAGGTTAAGTGGTGAGAAACATAACTGATGTAACGTAACATAAGTAACGGAAAATACTAAAAACGACAATTTAATTTTCCAATACAAAATGATTTGTTTGTTCTGTTGTCATGGAAACTGTCAAAGCAGTGCGTCAGCTAGTTAAAAATAAATTTAAGAACCATCGTAAACACTAATGACTTTTTTATAATGAGTAATTTGGAATTGTACCTTCTCGTGGATCATTTATGACGTAGCAAAATATCCTGTCAGCACTCTAATAGTTTATTGGTTTATAGAACCTTGACTTTGACTTAGAAACTTTAAAAAAATGTAAGAAAAAATTCGTACTTTCAGGAAACTTAACACCTACTCATTTAATATTTTCAAATTAATATTGTTTAAGGCGACGCATTGGAAATTTACGTTGCGGGGATCTTGATTTTTCCCAACAATTACAAAACATATGAAAGTGATATTTGATGACATGATTTTTCATTTAATTGACTTCATTTTGCTAGTTGCAGAAACACGATTTGTCAAATTTTATAACAGAGAAAAAAAAATCAAAGTAAGCTCTTTTAAAACATAGATTTGCATTTTACAGGCTAACCAGACCGATTTAAGCATCTAAATTTTCTTCGTAGATTAGTTTTAACACACACACTTCAATATATTAGTTCATTTTCTCAAAATAATTTGTAGTTTTAAATTGAAGGAAAAAAAAACAGATTTTCTTATGGTACGGGGCGCAAACGCTCCGTATGAGATTTATTGTTAAGCGGTGCGTCGCCTTTAAGGTGTATAATTGTTGTTCATTTGTTTTAGTATGATGTTTTTTTTTCTGTCGCACTATTGCTATTGTTATAAATCAACAAGACATTATTTTTGTACGAGTAGGCTGAGGAAACTTTTAATAAAAAATTATATCATTTTTTTCTGTATGAAATAGAAAGAAAAAGCTTATGACGTGCACTTGGAGAGGCCTTTGTCAGGAAGTTGACTAACATGGCTGATGATGATGACGTCATAACAAACTAAGTACAAAGCCAATAGAGTCCATTATCCAATGAATGTGTATCACAAATCGTCATAGTGAGTTAGGTGGGTAGGCGTGCGGCGCGCCAGTGTAATCGCCCGTGTCGCCCCACGGGGGGAGCCTGCACAATTAGAATCGGTCACATTAAGTGCAGCTCTGCAAAGCTACCTACCAGTATATCAGAAGTCGCGGTGCTAACTAACTTATGGCGTAAGTCTTCGCACGTGGACAAACTCGGATACAATAACATATTATGAGGAAAAAACACAAAATGTTCAAAAAATTTCCACGAGCAGGGTTTGAACATGCACCCTTCTGACATACCGGGTCAGGTGCTCTTCCAATTGAGCTATCGTGGTTCTAACCAGCCCGCCGAAATTATTCAACACTATTTACTTTTTACTTTGAAAGCCAAAGGCGCCCATTCAATGTTAACAACTACCGTCATTAACATCCGATCATAATATTTTGATCTTTAGATCTTTAGTATTTGTAAAGTGGAAGAGCACCTGACCCGGTATGTCAGAAGGGTGCAGGTTCAAACCCTGCTCGTGGAATTTTTTTCAACATTTTGTGTTTTTGTAATTTGTTCGCAACAAAATTTGCGTTAAAAATTATACAAACATTTATATTATGAGGAATTAATTAATAGAAGTATATTTATGGCTCCTTTGACTTACAAAATAGGAGTAGATAGTGTTGATTAATTTCGCCGATTTGGATAGCCAATTCGCCGAAATTAACTAACTATGCTATCGTAGCTATAGACTCTATAGCCACGATAGCATAGTTGGTTAATTTCGGCGGTTAATCTATTTGCGGGATTTGAACCCGCACCCCATGACATACTCTGTATTATAGAGTATATGGCTATGTCATGGGATGCGGGTTCGAATCCCGCAAATAGATTTTTTTAACACTTTTTTGAAATCCTATAAGGTTAATTCGTCATTCTTCTAGTTAGAAATGCTCTTTTGCTTCATAACTAATTGTTGCGCCTCTGTGGTCTTGCAGTTAAGACCGCCGGTTTCAAACCAAGATCACCAGATGTCCCGGGGCTCGATTCCCAGCGGCGGGCGCTTACCTACATATGTATGTTTGGTTGGTGGTAGGCATTTTTTCCGCATCCATCTCAACATGTCGCCATAATTAAGTAATATATAATTTTAGTAATAGTTTATACTTTTTTATAAGTTAGATTTTAAGTAGTTTGTCTTTGATTGTTATTGTCTTTGTTTGTAAGTAGTAGTAAACAGCCTATAATTGTCCCACTGCTGGGCAAAGGCCTCCATCATTGAAATCAAGTCATCGCTACAATTGATGGGTAATGGCTAAAAATCACCACGCTTGCCAAGTGCGGGTTGGTGATCACATACTCGGGCTATGCATCGAAAACATTTTTACCGACCTGGGAATTGAACCCGGGAGCTTCGGGTATCAGGCCGAGCGCTCTGCCACTCGGTCACCGAGGCGTTTGTTAATACATAAATCTCTATTTTAAGCAAATTTTAAACTAACATCATTGTTAGTACAGCATTGTTTTGTTCCAGCAGCTAGAGATAAGATAGCCAGTGCCTCAGTAGATGAGGGTTTCGGAAGGTGAAGTGCGTTTCCACCTTTGGCCTTATCACTTAACATCAGGTGAGATGAACGCTTAAAAATACCAATCTATATTAATATTATAAAGCTGAAGAGTTTGTTTGTTTAAACGCGCTAATCTCAGGAACTACTGGTTCGGATTGAAAAATTATTTTTGTGTTGGATAGTCTATTTATCGAGGAAGGCTTTAGGCTATATAACATCACGCTGCGACCAATAGGAGTGAAGCATCAGTGAAAAATGTTGCAAAAACGGGAACAAGAGCCTAAAAAATTAAAATTGCTGCCGAAAGTCACTATTTCACGCGGACGAAGTCGCGAGTACAGCTAGTAAAATATAATAAAATAAACCTCATCGCATTCTGTTTCAAATTTCAAAGTCAAACTCAAAGTCAAATCGTTTAATCAATATCACCCTTCACAAGCATTTATTGACGTCAAAAAGTTGTGTCGGGTAATCTCAATAAAAAACTTATGACACCAAACGTCAAATTGTTGCATGGCGCTATAAAACAGGTGGGTGAATACTAACTATGCTTACTGTGGTACCCTTTAAATAATTATAGTTTTGTAATAGGGCAGGCGTGTCGCCATCGAGGCATCGGTGACTGCCATTAAAAATTCTTAATAGTAAGTCGGGGCAGGTAACGAAATGCCCTGAGGACCTTGTTACGTAGTCAAAGGCGTATGTCCAATGGAAGTGACAATGCTAGTCGTTAATTAATCATAGTTTTCTTATTTAATTTATGTTTTGTGTATTTGTGTTAAATGTTTTAACTTTGTTTGTTGTGTTGGTTGTTTTATTTCTTATTAATAATTAATATTTTTTAGAATAAAGAATGGTAAATAATAATTATTTTTATTTTTTTATTAACTGGATTTTTAACATAAATGCAATGTTTAACATTTAATTATAAATGCTTTTGTCAAAATAACCATGAAAAACCCAATTTTGTTGGCCTGATTTTCCTGTAGCCCTGCTTCCAATGTACGACCACCACTAAACGACAAAACACCTTCCTTGCAACTATTTGTTTCTTTGCTATTATCTTAATTTCAAAAATTTACAAATTTTCTAGAAATCCTTCTTTTTTAATAAAGTTTAATTAAAAAAAGCTTACTACTCGTATATTTAAATATATAGATTTTTCAACTGTGTTAATTACAGACTTTTAAAACTAACTCTACAAAAACTCTACCCCACAAAAACTTTAATAGAGCTTGCGACTGTTCCTATCGCTGCCTCTTCAATTATCTGTGATTCTTCGACAATGAACTTTACCGTTTGGTATAGAATATTCACCGCGACCGGACACGACGTATTGACACAAGCTATAGTGCGCAGGTAAATGTTTGTCAGCTATTTCCATTTATTTAAACATTGTTACCTTGTTACAGTTTTTGGGTGACTCTTGGGAACTGAAATCTTCATTTGGGCGTGACAAAAAGAAATATTAAAATAACCAAACCAATGAAAAAACACTTCATTCCGTCAAAAACAATGTTAAGAGTAAGGTCGGGTTTAAACCGTGTAGGCTTTTGGTTAGACGGTCTCCAACCTAGAGGTGCCAGGTTCGACTCTCCTCATGGTACATATTTTTGTGCTCGGTTAAGTCTTTAATCGCCGTGGTGGTCACCGGTGACCGACAAATAATAAATGTTCTATTGTGTCTGGTTTTGCGGCAGTCAACGTGTTAAGTTAAGGCTCGGGTCGGTCTAACTCAGCTTGTTTTAAGTTCGCCTGGCCCGCTATTACGGCTTTCGCATATAGTATGTATGAACTTGTAATAAAATCTCTTTGGCTATACTATTTGTATCTGGCTGGTTTTGGTATCATTAAAAGTTTAAATTTTAAAGAATATAATACTGCCCTTTTCAATCCTGTCGCCATAATAACAATGTTAGTCAGTTTTTTGTATCAGATTGGTGAGATCATCAGGTGTAAATAACTTTTTTGTTAACAGCTAATTCATTTTTACTTATTTAAACTTTTTATATTATAATAAATCTTTATTTGCATAGAACATGGTATTAAAAGATGTTACAAGATTTAATGTGTTAAACATGAATTGCAAATTAATATTGCATACAAATTTTAAACATTTATATAAAACTAATTAATTAAATAAAATCATTGTAATAATCACAATCCATTATTGGTTATTGCCATCAAAAATTGCATACGCACTCTTAGATAGCTGTTCGTATTAAATCTCAAAACTCTACTAACTGCTAACAACAAAAATAAATTGAAATTAATTATCAGATATCCTATCTATTAATTTGTTGTACTACATTGACTCGTTGGTAATGACAAAACATCTCTTCATTCATCCGTGACCGTTTTTCATTACTAAAACTTAACAGACAACACGAAACAACAAATAACGAATAGCAAACATTAATTAAAACATAACGTTCTATCAACACAACAATTAAATACGCAATTCCTATAATCACACTATTTATTTATTAAACAACAAAGTGGGATTTTAACTCATCAAAAACTTAAAGTAAACATGATTTTTGTACCCTTGTCCTAAGTAAACTATACATTACATAATTAAAAGCATATTAACTACGGCAACGTTATAATTTGGTGAGTCCAAACAATATGAGCGAATAAATATTTATTAGAGGGCCCTGAAGAGTCCAGTATTGGGTCAGTTGGGTGCACGAAAGGGGTGACCTCATTGGATGCGGCATTATAAATTAATTTATTTTTAAAATTAATTACCTTTGGCTTAAAAAGTAGGTGGAGATAGTGTTGATTTCGCACGAGTTGAACAGAACCACGGTAGTGTTAGTGCACCTGGCCTTAGTGTTATTTTTATTCTTTGACCTGACCCGTTATGTCAGAGGGTGCGGGTTAATTTTCCAAATTAAAATTGCCTTGTTCGTTATGCCCATTATCCAATGTCAAAAAACAAAAAAAAATTTTACAGAATAAATTTATATCTTTAAAATGCTTGACTTATTTCTGAAAATACCAAAATCGCGATAGGTATGACTACAATATTCGAGGAGTTCCCTCAATTCCTCGAGGATCCCATCATCAGAACTGGACCAAATTAAAATGGGACCACACGGGAAGCACCAGCTTTCAAATAAAGAAAGAATCATCAAAATCGGTTCACTCAGTCGAAAGTTCTGAGGTAACAAACATAAAAAAAAAAAACAAAAAAAAAAATACAGTCGAATTGATAACCTCCTCCTTTTTTTGAAGTCGGTTAAAAAGAGAAATAACATGTCATGCCATGGAAGTACCTACCTTACCCGCCAATAAATACCGGGACAGGCCCACACGATAAGGCGATTTTTGTTCACTTTTTTCCGATGTACCTAAGTATTATTGGTTCGAAAAGATATTTGCGTAAACTTTAAATAAATAATTTGCCTACAATGTTAATGTAATAGTGGATGATGAAAACTAAACTGCAAACGGGGCTCTTGACTTTCACTTAAATTCAAGTTTAGTCCTCTTCGGCTTTTTTCGACATTAACAGAAATAAAAGCCTGATTGAACGCCTCAATGCTAAAAAGATTTTGACTTAATGATTAATTATTAATAGAGAACGCCGCGGTAGCCGAGTGGCAGAGCACTCGGCCCGATACCTGAAGGTCCCGGGTTCAATTCCCAGGTCGGGCAATGTGTTATTCGGTGCATAGCCCGGGTTTGTGATCACCAACCCGCATTTGGCAAGCGTGGTGATTAAGCCATTACCCATCAATTGTAGTGATGACTTGATTTCAATGATGGAGGCCTTTGCCCAGCAGTGGGACAGTTATAGACTATTTACTTACTTTTAATGAATTCTACGAAATATATTTTAAGAAGGTTCAACATAAAATGGGGTCCTTCAAACGAGGCGTGAGGAAGCACCTTGTGGGCCGGCAGAGTGAGGTTGACTGATGCTGCGTTGAGTCATTTGCCGTGCTAGGTTTAATTTTTTTTTTTTTATTATTTTTTATTATAATTTTTATTTATCAATTTAATGATTTTTATCATACTGCCCATCCAAACCAAATATTTAAACCTTTTTTTTGCAAACTATGTAAAATTAAATAAATCAAATTACTTTTTTTTACTTCGCGTAGTGAATGTTATTTACCATGTTGTGAAACTCTGTTATTGGCTAAGTGTTATGTATAAGTCTAATAAGCATGATTGTTACAATAAGGCTGTTGAGTTTCCTAATCGAATAAAAAAATAAAAAAAAATTAAAAAGACACAACTTAAAAAATTATTAGCAAAGACAGCATAGGTAACAAACTCATCCATCCTTTCGCGCCTCCCATGGATAGTTACGAGGTATAACACTGCTAAAATATGTAGCCCCAGGGCCGCCCTGGCTGTCACACAGCTTCTATTATTTAATGTCATCGTCTAGTTTGGTTATTGCGGAGAAATGCCTACGATTAAAGTTGTACGACTGTACGGCAACAGTGGATAAACCTATATTAGCTATTATTATATCTTTTTTCTTTTGCCAAGTCGATTGGCGATATATCCAAGTGTTGAGGTGTGTACAATGCTAAACCAGCCGACTAATTGTTCACAAATGACGTGCACGGTGGCATGCACTTGGAGAGGCCTATGTCCAGCAGTGGACTAGTATAGGCTGATGATGATGATGGTGATGATGATGGTGATGATGATGATGATGATGATGATGATGATGGTGATGATGATGATGATGACGATACCTTTTTTATAGTATTGATGGCAAATGACACCGATCTACATGATGTTTATTTAATCACCAGTCAGCACCAGTGCTTTCATCTCACCTGATGTAAAGTGGTGGAAGCGCACTTCATCCGAAATCCTCAACTGCTGAGCCACTGGCTATCTTAGCTCTAGCTGCCGGAACACAACAATAATAATAATAAGAAAGAAATTCAGATTCAGAAAGCAGTACTCCATGACACGGCATGTATTGTCAGGAGGTTCCTCATTCTGCAGCCCTGACCACCGGTAGTTTGGGCCCTGCCCCGCTGCTGGCGGTACTCTAGGATTAGGTTTTTACAATGTTTTATTTTTTTATATTAAAATATTGTAAAAATCTAGTTTTAAGAAAGAAAATAAATAAAGGAAATAATAATAATCTTTATTAACAACAAAAGCATAATACAGGTAAGATTTGTCCTACAATGCTACAAGCATTGATGTTATGGCGACATATTTAGATAAGATGGTGGTAGCTAGCCAGGCGGACGAACGAGTCGTACCACCAAACAAACAGAGTAAACAAATATGTAACACCCAGTGGCAAGCGAACCCAGGACCTCTGGGTGGGAACCGCTGATCTTAACCTCTAGACCACAGAGGCAAAAAAAATTAAGTCATATTTTTAATTTAGTTTTCATTTGTAGATACATTACCAAAAAACACAGAAATGAACTGCCAATAGTGACTATTATAATTACTAAATGCCACTTCAAAAGTTTCAAGTGGCCAGTGCCAGATATTAACTTATAGGTACATTATAGGCATGACATGAACCCTGTTAGGGCACTACGATATTTAAAATTTATTTTAAATTACTTAATATTACATTTGTTTTATATATTTAATGCACCCAGGTGAATTAGGCGAATAAACTTTACTAAAAGTATACATAATGGTACCTAGGTGAATTAAGATTACAAATAGAATATTTAATTCACCTGGGTGCATTAACGTAGGTGAATTAAGTAAACGACGGGTTTTTGTTTGAAGAGAGTAATCTCTGGAACTAAATACAGGTCCAAATCCAAAACTTCTTTCTCTGATACAATGCTACATTCCTTTCGGGTAACATAGGCTAGATTTTATTTCAAAAAAGAGGTTCTTTTAAAAGTGTCAAGTGCTAATTTTTTTTTCTACATAATTATTCTTAAACTCTTATTATATTATGTCAAATCATTCACAAAGTTAACACTACATCGGTGACATAACTCTTTCTCAACCCTTCCCACGCATCCATTCCATCAACGTTAATCTATAACCATTAACCCTACACTGTTAACAATAATATCAGAATATCGCGTGCGTTCGTCGATAGTTAACTTAACCCATTATGCCGGTATGGATAATTGCTTCATCGTAAGGGTTAAAAGCTGATAATGCGAACGATTGGTACCAACGAGCCCGGGAAATAGCTGTTTTGTGTTTTAATCTGTCCCTAGGTTTGGGGATTATTATCATAATCATGTTTTTGTTTTCGGATGGTCTCTATTGTCAAGGAAATAAATTAGGTATTGGCTTGGCCGGTTTTGTCTTATTAGTTTAAACGTTAGTCCAATAATAAAACTAGGGTAATTACCCATTAATATTGTTGAATTGACGGGAACTGTGTATAGAGATATTTAGGGATATATACCATGAACTTTGCTCGTGTTTGGGTATATAGGTCCGATAAAGATATTTTAGAAAACAATATTATTGTTTAAATGTTTAATTAAATAAGCCTTCTGAGTTTCTGGCCAGCTCTTCTCGGTCGAAGGCTCTCCCAAAACCCGAACTGGTGGTAGATTCATAGTTTAGTCTGAACTATTTTTTTAGTTTAAATATTATTATTTGGATTTTATAGTTTTGACGTCAATAAGTGACTGAATTTAAATGTTTTGTAATTTTAAAACACTAATTTGCTGCTATGTAAATCTAAGAAGTATAGACGTATAGATTAGTTCATCATCATCATCTCAGCCAAAAGACGTCCACTGCTGGACAAAGGCCTCCTCCAAGGATATGAGGGGTATTTGCCGTAATCGCCACGCTTGGCAGGCGGGTTGGCGATCGCAGTAAGTTGAGGGTAACCTCAGAGAGATGCTGCTGTCCATCCTCTGGAATAGATCTGGAAATAGATTAGTTGGTTACCAATAAATTAACATGAAATGTTTTATAATACGCTGAATTATACGTTTAGGTAAATATAAAGTCGTTAACAATATAATTGGCGCCAGTAAGATTACAAATAAATACTAGACTGTAACTGTAATAGCCTTTTAACTGTCCCACTGCTGGGCAAAGGCCGGATCATTGAAATCAAGTCATCGCTACAATTGATAAGAAAATTAAAAACAAAGTTTTTTTTTTAAATTCGTTTTAAATTATAATTACTTTGCTACTCAAATATTATTAAACATGTTATAAAACTCTGTTATTGGTTATGTGTTATCTTATAAGTTTAGTTAGTACATAAGCACGATTGTTACAAGGCTGTTGCGTTTACTAATAAAAGAATGACACGTTATTTTATAGGTTAAACTAATTACTAATTAATAACATAGTGCATAACCCTCAAACGTCGGCGCCACAAATGAAACAGCCGCGCCGCGCCCTCTGGCCCGTTTATTAAAATTGACATCGACACACCTGCATGGTAAGGGGTTAACTGATTCTGTTATTAGTGATAAGTGAACGATTTCATTGTATTAAACCATATTTCTGTTCTTTATCTGTTGTTTAGTACTAGTAGTAGTGCTAGTACTAAGTTAGTACTATTCGCCTCGGTGACCGAGTGGTGAAGCACTCGTCCCGAAACCCGAAGTTCCAGGGTTCAATTCTCAGGTCGGGTGTGGTGACTAAGCCATTAGTCCACCAATTGTAGCGATGACTAGATTGGCAGGCAGACTTGAAGCAAACCCTTCCGCTGGGAATCGAACTCGGGACCTCGAAATTTTAAGCCATTGGTCTTACCAATAAGCTAAATAGGCGGTTTAAATGTTTCAACGTATCATTGATTTTTAATTTTTGACAAAATATTTAACTATAATTTGCAATTAAAAAAAACCGGCCAAGTGCGAGTCGGACTCGCGCACGTTGGGTTCCGTACCATTATCTATAAAAACGGCAAAAAAATCACGTCTGTTGTATGGGAGCCCCGCCTAAATATTTATTTTATTCTGTTTTAGTATTTCTTGTTGTAGCAGCAACAGAAATACATCATCTGTGAAAATTTCAACTGTCTAAATATCACGAGATACAGCCTGGTGACAGACGGACAGACTGACGGACAGCGGAGTCTTAGTAATAGGGTCCCGTTTTACCCTTTGGGTACGGTACCCTAAAAATAAGTATAATATAGATATATAAATAGATAGATAATTATAAATAAATAATAAAATGCGTTTATTTCGACCAACTTAGCATCAATAGGTACACAGTATCACGAAATAAAAATAAAAACTACAAAATTAAAATTCACCGAGTTTAGATGACAAAAGCAAAAATAATCAATTCAACAATTACAAATTATAAGTACTTTCATAAGATTTCTACAGTTACAGCAATCACATAAATAATATAGTAAAATTAATAAATAGATATATACACATATAGATATATACACATATAGATATATAGATAAGTCTTATTGGCGGAATCTAGCCCGGAGATACCAACTGCTGAGTACTTATAGGCCTCCTTTCCCATCTGCCACTCCTCTCTGTCCCAAGCCATACGCATGCCCATACAGCTTTCCCGCTATCCTGGTAATGTCAGTCCACCTTGCCACCGGACGACCGACACGACGCTTCTATGTCCAAGTCTTGACCGCCACTCGGTAACTGCTTTTCTTCACCTGCCATCACTTCGTCTAGCTAAGTGCCCTGTTCAACTCCACTTGAGTCCCATCACCCTTTTCTCGATGTCTTGGACTTTCGTTTGTTCGATTTCGGTATCAGTAACCAGTTATACATACGTATAATAAATTATAATGTTTACGCTATTGGATAAAAATTAAGTTCCGCACATAAGTTTCTGGCAAAAGTTCCGGAGTGTTGTCGTACGGTGAGTTATGACTCCAATTATAACGAAAAACAAGAACAAAGTTTGCTCTATAAATAATTTAGGAGATGATAGAGGGATTATCGAGATCAGTTGCCCCGCCCCTACCACGGTAATGTTACGTTTAGAGCGATGTTTTTTTTCTTACTTAATAATTCAGCTTGAATTATTAGCTTTCTTAAAACTAAAGGGACAAGGGTTCCAAGATGCTCTCACATCAGACGATCGGCTAGGAACCTGTCACATATATTATCAGCTATTCCACCTCGGAAAACTACTTTGATTATGCTAAATGTGGCGACAGGTCACTAACGGCGAGGTTACTCAGTTTGTAGACCAGCTGAATAAGAAGTTTTGAATTTTTTTTATAGATAAATAATATTATACCTTTTATTTAACACGATGATAATAATGTTATTTACACAGTAATTAAATATAACCTTACTAACTACATTAAAGAAAAAATAAAAAAAAAACAAAATTAAGATAACTAAAGACAAAATAAAACCTATAAATAAAAAATGTCCTCCAGCTGTGGGTTCATGGGAACGGTTCCAAGAATGCTGGCAACATTACCCCTTTGGATTGCCAAGCTAATACGTTGGCAGAGGTAGCTGCAAATTATTATTACAGTTTTGAATTTTGAATTTTCAATAGCAATTTATGTTACGATCGAGTTGGGTCACTAGTAGGGGCGTTATCCGCGCGAGACGTTTTCCGTCGATTAAGAACCTCCTTTAGGCTTACGAAAACGATGCAACTTTACTTGTAACGCTCCTCTAGTTCGGTAACACTCGGGTAACGTCAGCAACGACCACTTGTATATTTGTATTGCATCTACAAGTATCTACTATGTCCGACTTTTTGTAGCTGACCGATAATCGGACCGAATTTTTCTCCGAGGTTTTAGTACCTACCATAGATTTAGTATATATATACTAAATCTATGGTAGGTGGTACGGTATGGTAGTATGGTATGGTGGTATGGTAGGTGGTACCGATTTTGTCACCGACTTTTTGTAGGACTCGTGTGCGTTGCAACAAAGAATTCCATACGTTTAATTTTCACCAACTAACAAATTGATTAAGGATTATCGGACGTGGGCGTGGACACTTATAAGCCTGACATACATTATATGCTTAATCACCCATGTTGTGACGCAACTGTGACACAATTTTTATTGATTTTCATGTTAATCTAAATTTTCTTAAAAAAAGTAATGAATTTGTGTTACATTGTATTTTGCTTTTGTTTCGTAGGATATGTGTTGAAATAAATGATATAATTGTTCTTATTTTTCAATACTTCCGGTAAACTAACTAACTATTCTGTTGAATTAAATTATTTATTTGCTTACCAAGCGTTTGCTAAAGGTATTATAGTAGTTACCGCTAAGTAATGAAAAAAACACAGAACAAATACCTTTACTTTTAAACATAAAATATTACATTATTTCCGTTCCCACATAATTACATAATTCATAAACAGATAAATGCCGTAATAAATAGAATAAATTAGAAAGGACAAGATTCTCGTTTTAAATAAATTAAAATTCTGACCCCCTTACAAATAAACAAAGAATATGGTCCGAATAGTTATTCTGTGTTTTGTCTCTTTTACTCTAATTTGAAATGACGTTTACATGACAGGGACAAACACTTTATAACTATTCGGACCTTATTCTTTGTTTATTTGTAAGGCGGTAGATGTATTAACAGACAGAAATACTTACATCTATACTAATATTATAAAGCTGAAGAGTTTGTTTGTTTGTTTGTTTGTTTGTTTGTTTGTTTGAACGCGCTAATCTCAGGAACTACTGGTTCGAATTGAATAATTCTTTTTGTGTTGGATAGTCCATTTATCGAGGAAGGCTTTAGGCTATATAACATCACGCTGCGACCAATAGGAGCGAAGCATCAGTGAAAAATGTTGCAAAAACGGGAAAAGAGCCTAAAAAATTAAAAATGCTGCCGAAAGTCACTATTCCACGCGGACGAAGTCGCGAGCACAGCTAGTCTTTAAATATAATCATTCTGTGCGTGTGTATGTCACTAAACTCCTTCTAAACAGCTGGACCGATATGACTGATTTTTTTTGTGTGTGTTCAAGTGGATTCGAGAATGGATTAGATTTACAATTGGACCCGGTAGGTGGCGCTGCTATAGGGGTCTATCATGGGATACGTTGTCATGGAAATTGTCAAAGCGATACGTAGTCCGCCGGTCAGCTAGTTATAATACTTTATTACGCTGTATGACAGTAAACTTATTATTTAGTGATAAAGTTTTTGTAATACCTATTTGGCATAGGTACTGTCCGCGTAGATGTTAACAACGCACATAACATTGATGAAAGGCAATTTATTTTTGTTATATTATTATTCTCTCTAGCCCCCATAACACAGGATTACCTAGTTTGGGCGCTATAGTGTAATTTGATATGATTGTATTATTCTGGTAATAAAAGTTTTTAATTTTTTTTACATCAATATTTTATTTTTAATTTTTAAAGAAAAAATACAAAGATATTAATAACCTCTTTTTTTTGCACACCGTACGAATTACACTATTGAAGCGCGATACAAGCGTATCCCACATCGCCAGATGACAAACGATTGTTCGGGAACTACGATCGTTAGTGGTCGCCCTTTAACTTATATTATTTTTTCCATTTCATACATCCTGTATATTATTATGTTATACTGTATGTTTCATACACCCTGTATGTTTAATACGGGATGTATAAAATTCTGGGTGTTTTTTATTATTCTTTGGAGTTTTTTTAACTATTCTCATACATCCTAGTAAGGGAATCTTTGAAGCTGTTGTGGTTTAAGATCTCATCAAACAATTCGTTATGCTAGTTACATCGTGCGAACAGTTATGGAAAAGAAAATAATAGAATATTTATTTAATAAAGTGACCAAGACTCACTCAATGTGTTAGTATTAACTTATTCTATGTTAGTGACATGATTATTATATAAATATCTAATTATTAAACAGGAATTCATTTCTGCGCCATACGAGACAATATGGTGCAGCAATGATTAACGTATCGACAGTCAAGCCTGCTGCGATCATGCTCAGGATGCTGTTGGTGCTGCCCCGAACCCTGCTAGGTATGGCAACTTCACTTCTTCTTTGCTGTTTGGGCCTCTTACAAACCAACGGATCACACGAATCGAATGGAAAGAGCAGCCGGGTATGAAACACTCCAAATCCTTCCTAGGCGAAAACGCCTTAGGACGGAGTAAGTTCATATGCGGAGGCAGCAGAAGGCAGGCTTGATTAACCATCGGTGCCTTGACAGGGTATTATGCCACAAAACAAATGCTTTACAGAATGCACCTTTCAACAAATAGTTTGTGTAGGGCATGTGGAGAGCAAACCGAGTCAATGCAGCACCTACTGTGTGACTGCGACTCTCTGGCTAGGAAAGGAATGGGACTCCTGGGGTCGGCCTATACGAAACCGGAGGACTTCAGGCTCTTCGCTCTTAAGGACGTTGCCAGACTTATGGCATCTTATTTACAGAGGAGGAAGAGTGAAAGGATGGGGTTGCACAAAAGATCCCAATGGGTCGAAGTGTTACTGAGAGGTGGAAACCTCGGCAGGCCCCACTAAGATAATATAAGATAAGATACACACCAACGGCCTAATGTGGGTTACCGTTAATGCCATTTACATAACTACAATCGCCAATATATAAGTCTTTTTAAAGTTCTTTGTCTGTCAGCCATCCGAACCTTCGACCAATGTGGTAGTTGATGCTTAATTTGCTAGAAATGTCGTTCGACTCCCAGCGAGAGAAGCTAGGGAAGCTTCTCTCGCTGGGAGTCGAACGGTACTCTAACTCTCAAGTCAATGCCGGCCATTTTTAATTACTGTCCATGAGTTTAAGTAATGGTCATGGTCAGGCGAAGTGACGACAGGTGGACTAGAAAGCTGACTGAGTGGTGGCCGAGAGACGGTTACAGAAAAAGGGGACGTCCACCTGCGAGATGGGTCGACGATGTAACCAAGACCGTGGGGTGCACGTGATCCAGAGTAGCGCAGGATCGAGGCGGATGGCAAAAGCAAAGAGAGGCCTATGCCCAGCAGTGGGTCGGGAGGGGCTGATGATGATGATGGTCATGGCAAAGCACACTTTGAGAGAGGGCTGCTACTTTCACATCCAGTTTTACGTAGGTACCAACGACCTACATATATATATTTTGACGACCTCCTTGGTCGAGTGGTTTATACATCGGTTTTCGTGGTGTCGCCATCTCTGAGGTCCCGGGTTCGATGCCCGGTCGGGTCAATTTAGGAAGTTTTTCGAAATTGTCTCGGGTCTGGGTGTTTTCTATGTATAATAAATAATTATGTATTTAAGTATTTTAAGTATGTTTATTGTCTAGTAACCATTTAGCGAGTTTCATAACGAAGCTTCTCTTGGGCTAGATAATTGGTGTGAGTGTAGGAAAGTTTATTTATTGATTTTTATATTTTTTCTTAGACAGTTTTTGACTTATATTAGCACTGTATCATTATCATCATCTCAGACAAAAGACGTCCACTGCTGGACAAAGACCTCCCCCAAGGATCTCCACAACGACCGGTTTTGTGCTGCTCGCATCCAGCGGCTTCCCACGACTTTTACCAGATCGTGGACACCTTGTTGGAGGCCTGCACACACTGCGCTTTACGGTACGCGGTCGCCACTCAAGGACTGTGCCGCCCCAGCAGCCATCAGACTTGCGAGCAATGCCCACTGCCAAAGAGCTTAGCAACTCTTCGGGCTATGTCGGGCTGTATGACATTGTGAAAATTGAAACTGGTAACTGATTTTAATTTGCAAACTTAGATATAGGTATATATTTTTTTAACATTTTGTGATTGTCCTTTATATTTTGTGTTTTTATTTGTGATGGAAAGAGTTCTTTAAGATAGGGCATTTTCCAATATGTGTCAACATAAGGTTGCTGTAAGGTAGAAAATAAATGCCCTTGCTGCGTTTCTTGCCGCTTCTTCTCGGTACAAGGCCTTCCGCCCTTTAGATATACGAACTGATGGCATAATGACGTTCATATGATTGATTTTAAGTTTTAAATTTTAAATTTAATATTATTACACGGTTTGGATGGTAGAGCTTGTAAACATAGGCTCGCCTGGCTAGCTTTCAATCTTATAAGAATAAAAACCATTATTGACTTGCACATTTGCACAACACATAACAATATAGCACTAACACTTGTTAAAGCCTGTCGCCTATAATAACAATGTTGATTGTAAATATATGTCAGAGGACTGCTACAATAAATTCATTGAATATCCCGAAAACAATATTAAAACGAATCCTGATTCATTTTGGTAATTTGTAAAGTCTAAAAACGCTAAAAGTGACATTGCAGGCAAGATGATATACAAAGGTCAAATTCTTTCCTCTGGCAGTGAAATCTGTGAGGCATTTAATCAGTATTTCAATTCCGTTTTCATATCAACTTGTAATAGTGCCTCACAAACAATTGCCCGTGGGGACAGTCTTTCCGCTTTAGATATTAATACAGTAAACATTAACTCTGATATCGTTTTAAGAGAGTTAAAACACGTGAATGTTAATAAAGGAGCGGGTTTTGATGACATTCATCAAATCTTAATTTTCAACGCGCTAAAGAACTTGCAAAGCCTGTTACGATATTTTTTCGCACATCTCTTGAAACTGGAGTTTTTCCCTCTAAATGGAAATACTCCTTAATTACTCCTATTCCCAAAAATAATAAAAAAGATATGATAACGGAATACAGACCAATTGCAAAGCTGTGTGTTTTGGGAAAAATTATAGAGAAAATTGTAACCTCTCAGATAAGAATCGCAGTTCGTATATCTCCTCAACAGCATGGGTTCTTCAAACATCGAAGTGTTCATACTAATATGGTTTCATTTACAAATTAACCATTGTATACTTATTGACAAGCTTGCGAGAGCCGGTATACACGGCAACCTACTCAGATGGTTTGAATCTTATATCCAAAATAGGTTTCAAGCCTTTTGTGTCAAGGGTATTCGTCACAATTTCTCCCAGTGCCATCTGGCGTGCCTCAAGGCTCACATTTAGGTCCCTTACTCTTTTTACTGTATATCATTGATTTGGGACACATACTGAAACATAGTTATCACTTACTTTATGCCGATGATACAAAATTTTTCAGAATTATTAAATCTAAATCTAATCTAAAAGAAGATTTGGAAGGCTTACATAATAGGGAGAAAAGAGCTGGACACTTGCTGAGTTTCTTGCCGGTTCTTCTCAGTACAAGATCTCCCGCCCAGAGAAGATAGACTTACAAACCGATTGCATAAAATGACGTTCATTAAGAGCTATTTGTAGCCTAAACTGAATAAATGATTTTGAATTTTATTATTCATCAAACCAGTTATTTTTAAACATTGTTAAGTGCTTTATTATTTAGTCTTTCACCCGAAAAATAATCAATTTAATTCTCATTATAAATTAGATGGTACCAACGCGCTTAGCGTTACAAGAATTAGCGACCTTGGTATAATTATGGATTCGGAACTTATATTGTATTCCGTTTCAAATAAAAATGAAAATAATCAACAAAACTAAGATATAAAAAGAAGTGAAGTGAAAAGGACCCCACTCAACCCCATCTTGCACCATGAACATCATCTTTTTAACAGTTAGAGATAAGATAGCCATTAGTGAGTTGAGGCTTACAACTAAGTGCGCTTCCAAGGTGGTGTAAGGTGTTCCACCTTCACTTACCATCAGGCATTTTTAATCGCCTCTGTGGTCTAGTGGTTAAGACCACCGGTTTAGACCCTGAGGTACCGGGTTCGATTTCCAGCGGGGCTACATATTTGTGTACTCGGTTTGGTTGGTGGATCTTACCATCTTATCTAAATATGTATGTCGACATAACATCAATGTTTGTAGCATTGTTGTGTTCCGGCAGCTAGAGATAAGATAGCCAGTGCCTCAGTAGCAGAAGTACGCTTCCACTTCGGCCTTATCATCACTTAACATATAAAGAAAGGTGACATGAAGATCGGGATCCCCTGTGCCAATATTTTAAAAGAAATAACTGCCGCTAACAAAATACGCATACAAAAATATAAAGTCACCATAGTCGATACATCAAAAGAGCTTATCACCAAACTCATTCGCCATTCCATTTCGGTCGATTACATAAATGTCACCGCGAAAATTAAACGCATGCGGAATCATAAATTCGTCAGAGGGAAAAAAAACGGCGGCATCTCTTTGATGACGCTAATTTTTTTCCCTACTGATATTAAGTCATGTTTAAGGCCGTCGTTACCCTTAATAGTAATAGATATTTTATTTCGACGCGTCGCCTTTAGGGTGTTTACACAATATTTGGTGGGTTGTATATTGGTGTCGATCGTTATTTATAAAACAAATATATTCTGCTGTTTCGTAAAAAAAAATGTGTTAAAGTTTTCATATTTAAAATCATTATCATAATTTAGTGCCATCTTCATACTGAAGTTTGGAGACCAGTATAATTTATTTTTAAATTTTGTGTATTGAAAATTATATTAATTAATGTGATATCAGCACATAGTTCACTTAGGTTTACAAATTTATGTACTTAATTGATTTTAGAACAATATAGTTTAATAAAATAACACCTTCTCATACCTAAGTAACGTTCAAAGATAATGTATAAATATCACTACACTTTTAATTTTCGTAATATGTTCCGTAAATCCTTCACTATTTTGTGATCTTTCCCTTAGACATCTGACGTGGTTGTCCACCTACTTAAGCTTGAGGGTCATTTTAAAATATCGCTGTTCAAGATTTCGATTACAGTTAAAAAGCCAATTAAGGCCAACATAAAACTTTTAACAAATATAAAAATATAATATCCATTTCTTAACTATCGCACACGCTTCGAGTCGCGTACTACCCGCCTAACAGCTCTGATACATTTGCCGTTCGTTAATAGGTTTTCCCTTCATAAAGCGAATCTTAGCCTATTTATTATGCGGTTGATATTAAAAACTCTGCGTCGATGTTATCCTCCGAAAAACGGTCAAGTCTGAACGGTTGCGACAGACTTAGTGCATTTAAATAACTTTTTATTCTTCTAACATAAAAAAAGAGTATTGCGCTTTGAATAGTTATTCCTTATTTTATTCTAACCTAATACAGAGTTTATGTGACGAGAACAAATCACAGAGTTTCTTCGATATCTGATGCTGACTGTACCTTGCAGACCGTGTTGCCGACATCAACAACAACATTCGCAAACGCTACGGAAACTGCTACGGTTTTTCGTAGACTGCTATTGAGGTAATTTTTTTTAAAGTACCTAGAAACGAAGAATATTATAGCATAGTAATGTTACCCTTTGCAATCTTGAAAGTCAAGTTGCTTTTGTAAAGCTGGGTCGTCGGATGGGTAACCAAGTTTTTTTTTTCATTAAGATCAGTAAATAGGCTATTACTTTTTTTTAAGAAGAATTACTTATGTACATGTCCGTTCTTTACAGCTGCTTGGGGAACCCTAAAAATATTCAGAATCGTCTTTGTGCGGACACTTTATGGGTCTGTCACAGTTTGTTTGGCATTCTTAATGGCCGAAGGAATGGTTTACGTAAAATTTGACCCCACCGCCTTTGAGATATTGGGCGAGGCTTCGAGGGGACTCGCGGTTGTCAAATAATGGGATTTGCATAAAAGGAAACCGTTTTGATGGTACCTACTCACTGGTACGGAGACGTTCGTCGACACAATGCATGGCTTTGGTATTAATATCCGATGGGATCTTATAGTTATTTAATATTTTTTAGGGTTCCGTACACAAAGGGTAAAACGGGATCCTGTCACCAAGACTCCGCTGTCCATCCGTCTGTCTGTCTGTCCGTCTGTCACCAGGCTGTATCTCATGGGATAAAACTTCAATATAATATTAGAAAACATTTCAACTGTCTAACTATCAGGGTTCATGAACCGTTCATGAACCGTGATAGTTAGACAGTTGAAATTTTCAAAAAATATGTATTTTTGTTGCTGCTATAACAACAAATACTAAAAAACAGAATAAAATAAATATTTAAAGGGGCTCCCACTACAACAAACATGATTTTTTGTCATAGGCGTTGGAAAAAAATATAGTTTTTTTAGTTTTGGTAGGCAAAATTAGGTAAAACGAGCCCTATCTAGTGGTAGTCTGCTTGCCAGTATTATCTAATAATATTTTTAGTGATAATATTAGGGCACCTACTGGTATAGAACTTATGTCGTACGCCCCGATGGAAATCCAATCCGGTACGTCTCGCTACACACGACTTTAAAGTTTATACTGACAGCCTCCCAAACAAACAAAGTTACAAAGTAGGTGTGTTGGGTCTGAGAACAGTGACTGATGATGATGATGATTGTAGCGACATGGCGTTGGGTACGACGTCCGTAGTCGTAGCGGCCGGCGTAGCAAATACTGTAGCCGCAGTCGCCAGTCATATCCCTACACGCGTTCCCACCGGTCTTGTCCTTTGTTTATACGTTTATATCTGAGTGACACAAAATAGACAATTATTAAGGAATAACTATATTTAAACTGCTGACCCAACGCCATGTCGCTACATGATGATGACCAGTGACTACCTATCTGATAAACCACAGTGGTGGTAGAAAAAGAAACTGTAATAAGAAACAAATATGTACCCACAAATAATTTTACTGACTGTAAAATGAGCTTATTTAAATCATTAATTAATAGATTACTTATATTAAAACCACAAGCAAATTAGAAAACTGTATAAACTTTTCGCAAAGCTATGAAGTTATGGCAATATAATTTGAACACATTCATAAATCTAACCCTACCAATAACGCGAGTATTTTAAAATTCGGAATGCACACGCCTCGGTCTCTAAGACCGTTACATTCGCACCATATTTATCACTGGATCAGAGTCGGATCCGAATAATGTTGAAGCCAATATTTCATCCGTTCACGTCTCAATAAGCGCCGAAGCCTCCGCGGGTGTATATCATCCTATGCCGAGCGTGAATAAGGGATAGGGTTTGGATACGATATTACTTCGCAAATGTTTTTAGTTTACTGCACATTTTGAATTATGTGAATCAGAAGAAAAAAGAAAAAAAAAAAGTGTGAGTGATGTGTTGAATCGTGAGACAGATTTTGGGTAAAGCGTCATTTGAGAAATGTTTTTAATATTCTAAATGAAAGTACCTACCTAATTGATTTTGAAATTAATTAATTGAAAATTAATACGCTATACAATAATGATTTTTTTATAATTTGCCTTTAGAGGCAAAGTACACACACACACAGCACAGTTGCTAAGTCTGTTTTTCCCATAAAAATGTAATATAGGAAATCGGTTCATATCCCATCACCCGAGCCCAGTATGGGTTGGTAGGTAGGTTTAACAGATCTTCATTTTCATCATGTTGTTGCCATCTTACAATAACAACAACCACAATCGAACCAAATACATATCTGATTTTTTTTTAAACTTCCGAACATAAAACAGATAGAACAGGAAACAGATATAAAAAGAATAATAGAAATGTTTTGCCATATCCAAGACAAAAAACACAAGCAGCCCTTCCAATCACATCCGGAATACATTACTTGAGAAAGGGCTTGGAAAAGTTTAAACATCGATACGCGGAAGCGACAGTTTGGTCCAAGTCACGAAGTTTTGACCGATTTGAAACTTACCTACCTCAAAACCATTATAAATACTTTTAAGGTTAAAACGCTAGTTACATTACATAAACTTATGAATTTTATATTTTATTAGAATCAATTAATCTTTACTATTGTATTTAAGGCACTTAATAATTCATCTGGTTTAATATATTAAAAACATCAAATTTTGATGTTTAAAAGAAAATAGATAGAAAAATACCTTATTTCTTTATAGTCGGCATTCTGTTCTGAAACCACTAAGATTAGATGAAGCAATCTTTATCTATATAATGTAGCTATATTTATTTAAAATTAATTAGCAATTTTAAATGTTTGGAACTTAAGGAACATATTATAAAACAGTAGAATTGGTTTTTTATTGCATTTATTGTTACCAACGTGTAAAAACACTGACATGAATGTACAGATAATTTCTTGCTTAGCTTGGACACGAGTCACCTGCAAAGATGTCAAGCTGTAACTAGCTATAAATCTTAATATTTTTGAAGAAGAAAAAAGCTACCGCTCACAACACAGCCCGTAAAGGAATTAAACCGACAATAAAACAATGTCAAGCGAGCAGCGAGTGTTGAATTTGTCACGGTGCATTTGAGCGAGCGATCGACAGGGTCGTTCAGACCCGTCACTGCCATCTTAGGGTTATAAAAAATGTGGTCTCCAGGATAAGTACTGTTGATTTATTGTCTTTCACATTATGGAATGTAAGGAAAATGAGCTTATATGATATATTAAGAACTCTTTGCAGTTCGAGTATTGAGAGCGTTGAGTTTGAGTCTAATCTTGTATCATCATCATCATTATCATCATTTCAGCCAAAAGACGTCCACTGTTGGACAAAGGCCTCTCCCAAGGATCTCCACAGCGATCGGTTTTGTGCTGCTCGCATCCAGTGGCTTGTCTATTAGGTGTTAATAATAATAATAATAATAATAATAATATAAACTTTATTTCAGACAGTGAGTATCCATACATGTGTTAGTTAATACATTCTTACAGGCTATATTAGTAAAGCATTAATACTGTATGCAGTTTGATTTATACAAAGGTAGGTATAATTGTCTACGATACAGGTTTTTACAGAGATTAATCATTGTACCTATCTGCTGTTTTATGAAAAGAAAGAAATATTATGATTATTATAGGTTAAAAGTATATGTTATATTTTTTTTTAGCGGTTGTCAATCATCGTATTTGAAGGCTAGCAACATTAAGGCGTTGGAGCGACCATCACCTAAATTCTGCTACTTGTGACTGTGAGGAATTTGCTATAGCTGATGCTCTGCTGGACAAAGGCCTCCGTCGTGCAAATGCCGCCAGGGGCAGAGCAGGAGGTTTTAGTGGGTAAGTCCTACCTCTGAGTCCCCTCTATCTCCTCCAACAAACTTTAGCTACTTTAAGAAAAGAAAATAGGTTCACTCTTAGAAACCATAACTATCTGTGTTTCCCTATAGTGGTATGGCTAAAGCATTACCTATTTTAACAAAACAAAACGAAAGTATACTCTTAAAGAAGTTTCGCACTACGTCCGATCCGAATCCGATCCGAACAAGTGAAAATATGATCCGGAGTAGTCGAAGAATTATTTCTATGGTTGTTTACGCACTAGATCCGATTTTCACGGGTTCGGATCGGATTGGGATCGGACGTAGTGCGAAACCGCTCTTAGAAGCATTCTGCATAATCTGTGTAACTACGATTCGTAACGATGCTAAATACCAAAATGGGTAGTGTTTAAAAGTACATCTAGATTCCTATCGATCTAGATTATTAGTCTGAACACGGTTGAACCGTGTTGCGTTGACGGCGGCGTGGCGGACGGCCTAACTTCATTACGCGCGTCAATGTCGCGCGACAACGTCGCATGTCGAGTCGCGTGTCGCATGTGGTGACGCGCCCTAATCGCTGCATGATAGGCTACAGCTAATACCGATAGGCGATGGATGCGAACACGATTAGGGGCTTGATGATGATTCGATTATGATTTGCGATTGGCCTTTTGTGAGTTTGGTAGTTTCATAGTCGATACGTTCGAGTGTTTGTAACTTTATTAACAATTGTTATAATAACGATGTATGGTTCCGCTGCAATCAATTAACGTGTAGTTATTAGTTTATCAATCGACATTTTAAATTAACATTTACATGCTGTTTTATAATGGCAAAACATGTGCGCATTGTAAATTTTATACCACCCGTAAACTACCATGTTTTTTGGCAAATAAATGATTATCTTATCTTATCAATGTCCCACTGCTGGGCTAACGCCTTCCCATTTGTGAAGATTCAGCCATAATTCAATGCGGGTTTGACCATAATCCAGTGCAACTAGACTATAATTAGTATTGTTTTATAAAGTTTACGCGAACACTACCTAGGTACACATTCAATAAAACAATCATACTGTTAAGCTTGCGTTTGTTATAAACTAGCCTGCTCGCGACTTCGTCCGCTTGAGTGAACACCTTGATCCTATAGAACCCTATAGCAGCGCAGCGCCACCTACCGGGTCCAATTGTATGCATGTTTTATACATACAAACTTACCTCTTGAATCACTCTTTTTATTAAAAAAAACCGCATCAAAATCCATTGCGTAGTTTTAAAGATCTAAGCATACATACATAGGGACAGACAGACAGCGGGAAGCGACTTTGTTTTATACTATGTAGTGATATATTAATGACGTTAACGTATTCATGATCAAACAATGATTGGTAAAATGCAATATTTGCTATGAAAATAAATGTAGGCGTTTACTTAAGTTAATTTCGAAAATGCGGTTAAGAATGAATATAAGTGCTTGTCGACACTGTGACAGATTTAGTTAATTTAGTATTGAAGCAAGTTGGTACGAGTTTTCATACATTCTCATATTTAACAAGTCTTATTTCTCCAGCCAAAATATACTGCCGTCATAATTAAAAAAGGCACATCTAACATTTTTCAAATCAGGAGAAAAACGGGTTTGAAAAGATAGGTCTTTTTCTCCTGATTCCAAATATGTATCTAACTCAAATTTAAAAAAAAAAATGTTAGTTGTGCCCTTTTCCCTTATGTTTAATTAAAAAAAAGCACATCTAACATTTTTCAAATCAGGAGAAAAATGGGTTTGAAAAGATAGGTCTTTTTCTCCTGATTCCAAATATGTATCTAACTCAAATTTAAAAAAAAAATGTTAGTTGTGCCCTTTTCCCTTATGTATAATTAAAAAAAGCACATCTAACATTTTTCAAATCAGGAGAAAAACGGGTTTGAAAAGATAGGTCTTTTTCTCCTGATTCCAAATATGTATCTAATTCAAATTTAAAAAAAATGTTAGTTGTGCCCTTTTTCTTTATGTAAAGGTATACTAACAGTACCTGCAATAAAAAAATATACTATTCTGTTTTATTCTAGCATTGTTGTTGTCATAAAACTTATGTAAAATGGTTTTAGCTACACACATCAGCCAAGTTTTAACATATACTAAACGCAGTACAATAATGTGATCGAACTCGGGAACTTGGGGTCTAAGACCAGTGATCTAATAACCAGATTACAGAGATGATTCAAAACAAGCAATAAATAGACTTATTTTGCAACACAGTCTTTTTTGTGTGACTTTTGGAAGTTAGTAAAAAACATACAAAACTCTTCCAAGCAACATCCAACTACAAGATTGCAATATCACAAATCTCACAGACAAATTGTACGTTTGCGAGAAACATTCAGACCGTTTAAAAAGACGTTTCATCTTCACCCCTCATTGAATCCTATAGATATGTATCGGATAAAAAACATCTCAAAGCGAGCAAAGGGAAATTGGTCCAATCCACTTGGATATTGTCGATCCGCTTGAAGATATGCAATAAAAAAACATTTTAAGTGCTCCTAGTATAGATTGGAATGGGGAAAGACGCTTCGGAGATACTTGTCTTTTGATTGTTTGTTCTGTTTTAGTATCCAATAGGTTTTTTTCACACATGTAAATAGACTATGAAGATAAAACTCTAAAAGATCCTCGCATATTGAACAGTTTTGATTTTTGAGATCGTAAAAATGCAAGTTAGTTTTAGATTAATTGGTTTATTAATTCAAAGAGTATGTAGAAGTAATATGTAGCTAAATTTCTTTTAGCTGATAAGTTATCATTTTTCTGAATTTGAGCCACAATGTTAACATTATTAATCCGATTTTTTTAAACTGGCTATTCATTCTTCTAATTGCAACTGATACTTACTTAATTTACTTTTCTTTGACTTTATTTCCTGCTTTCCGAATCATCGAGAAAATTAAGATTAATCGAGTTTAACAATAATCAACCATTCGATTACCAACCACGCTTTATCATCATCATCATCATCAGCTCATTTTTATTTCCCCACTGCTGGGGCACGAGCCTTCCCTATGGATGGATAGGGAGAACGGGCCATACCCACAACGCGGGCCCACTGCGGATTGGTGGTTGTTAACGACTGCTGATGCAGCCGGGACCAACGGCTTTACGTGCCTTCCGAAGCATGGAGGAGCTCGAAATGATACAGTTTTTGGTCACCCATCCGATGACCGGCCTTTGCCAAAGTTGCTTAATCTCAGCACTCGCAGATCGGGTGCGTTATCCACTGCGCCATCGAGCTCCTCAACCTCGACCACGCTTAATGTTGCTTAATAGTGGCATTGCAAAGGTTAAGTTAACACTACATGCCCATCAGTTGTAGCGATGACTTCATATAAATTCTTCTTCATTTACATCACGTTATCGCTATGGGCATGTTAAGCTTAATTTTTAAATTGTTGAAAGAAAGAAAGAAAAAACATTTATTGACTCTCACATCACATAATATGATTAAAAATAGAAAAAAAAAGACATGGAATACAAAAACAATAAAAATAAAAAGTGACGAGCCAATCAGGACCCTACCTCAGCATATGCCGCTACGGTGTGAGCAAGTCACATCGCAACGGCGCTGGTATTCTGGCAGGGCCTGTGCGAGGTGATCGTTTCCAATAGGTATTTATAAAAAATAGAATATATAATTATATTTGGATATAAATACTTATATTATAATTAAACCTAAATACTCATAAATATATTTAAATATATATACTAAAATGAACATATAAAACACTATTTAAGACAAATTAAACAAAATAGAAGACATCGTACAACAAAAACAGATCAGATTGTTGCAAAAACGCTTAATCAAAAGCTAGTACGAGCTACTATTTATTACGCACTAACTTTCCAAACATTACCCTATTCAATTTGCTACCAAACCCTCAATATCGAAGCAACATTGTTGCCAGCCCACAAAATTACGAATGTTAAAAATAAAAATTCACACACCATAAGGTACAGACGATTACGGAAGAGGAATGGCTGCAGCTCGTACACTTCCAATAAAATTGAGATATCAATAAGGTGGGGTGGGCATCGGGCGGCGTCGTCGGTATAAATTTTAATACATGCAACATTTAATAATAACGCAGATAGGGGAAAACACGATCGAACTTGGCGTACATACTTTACGTTTACCCCAACATATTTGTGAGGCGCCCAATAGTTACATTGTTTTCACTTGATCATGTAATTTTAATATCATTGTTTGTAGCATTGTTGTGTTCCGGCAGCTAGATGATAGCCAGTGCCTCAGTAGTTAAGGATTTCGGGTGAAATGCGCTTCCATCAATTGGCCTTATCATCACTTAACATCAGGTGAGATCAAGGAACTGTGCATAACCGTTAAATATTAAAAAAAATATTTAGATATCACTGATATGTACAGAAAATAATTTGTAATATGTGTTAACTAAGATTTTTATTTTGTTTTTTTTTACATGTTGTGGTTGTCTTCTATATTTTTTGTGTTTATTAAATTAATTAAGTAAGGGAGAAGAGCTGGACACTTGCCGAGTTTGTTGCCGGTTCTTCTCAGTACAAGATCTCCCGCCCAGAGTAGACTTACGAACCGATGGCATAGTGACATTCACAAGAGCTACTTGTAGCCTAAACTAAATAAATTATTTTGAATTTTGAATTGAATACCCTACAAGCTTTCGTCTATAAAGCAAGACCCTATCTATACAACGTGTAATTGAAAGGCGTGTTAAAAATTAAAAGATCCAAATTGTATCCGTTCTAGATCTTGTGTGTTCTTACTAAGACACAATTATTAAGTTTAATTTGTCATGCAATTGTAAATTAAATATTTATATTAGTGAAGTTATACGATGTCAGGCGCGCATAAGCAAGCAGCAGTGATCATAAATGTAAGTACACAGAAGTTACTAAACCACTAAGGGCTGTGAATTAGTTATTTTGATGTGACGTCACAATATAAATATTAAATAAAAAATTGCGTAACAAATAAAAGTTAATAGTTATGACTTTGTTACTCTGCATACAAGATTTGTATCGGATACACTTTAAATCTTAGCATTTTTACCACACCTTTCCGTCACACGTTGTATACAAATATGTTCAGAAAAAGCTTTGTACACCTTTCTAAGCACATTGCGCTTAAAAGAGGAGTGTCAGATTTGGCATAATTATAGTTCACTAGTGGTCGCCCAGTGGTCGAAATTCGACCGTTATTTTATTAAGGCTGACACGGATTGTATCCTAAGCAATGAATAATTTAAAAAGTTAGAATGTGAGTTTGGATTGGCATTGACAGATTTTGGCCGCTCCTCTTCCATTTTCGAAATTTTTGAAAAGAGTATTTAGGCGTGTGTGTCAAATACACGGTAGTGTGTGTAATGTTTGTTTTATTAATTTAATGTATTTTTTATGCATAATTTTAAAAAAATGTTAACATTCTGTACTGCTTCTCTATATGTATAAACTATAAGTGTGCGAAATTTCATACTCTTCCGTCCGCGCAATTTTCGATAAAAGGGGTACAAAGTTTTTGCTTCGCGTAATACCTAGATGTAGAGAATTTTGAGCAGCTTGATGGCGCAGTGATTGCACCCGGTCTGTGATTGCTAATGCCGATCATCGGGAGCTCCTCCGTGCTTTGGAAGGCACGTAAAGCCGTTGTCCCAGGCTGCATTAGCAGTCGTTGACAACCACCAATCCGCACTGGGCCCGCGTGGTTGCTTAAGGACCGGTCTCCCTATCCATCCATAGGGAAGGCTCGTGCCCAGCAGTGGGGACATAAAAGTGAGTTGGTAATGATGATTTAGATCACAATGAATAAACATTAAACATTTTGTGTATTACGGTCAAATTTCGACCAGTAGGTTTTAAATAGTCATTACTCCACAAACAACTGCCACCGTGAATCGACCGATTTGAATTGCATTCTCGTTAATAACACTTTTAAAACGCCATTTTCAACCATTTCTATTTTCCAAACTGAAAGAGAAACCTTTCCTATTCCATACCTAAGCGCTAGCATAACGTTTCAAACTAAACTCACTAACAAATCTTCGTGTTTCCCTTTCTAACACTCCTAATGGCGCACCCTGTTCGCTCGTACAACCAAGTATGGTCTGAGCATAGATTTATGGACGATATAATTCTGCAATTTTCAAAGCCAATGTCTCGTTGTGAAAGGCGTGTGTACGCATTCGGCGACGGACGGCGTCTTTATGCCGCTACTCGCGTTAAGGTAAATTGATTCGACGCAACTGATTAAAAAAATATATCTTAATTGAGTAGCGCCACAACACTAGCTTCAAAGCATTTATACTCGTACAGCGGGTCCTATCAACAAAATTGAAAGCCTTCATTAGAGAAGACTTCTGGTCGACCTCTTCTCTCATGTGCATAGTAAAAACAAATAAATACAGTTTGTAAATTGAATCTTAAAATTGTTGGTGAAAGCGAAAGGGTAGACTGTAATAGGGAGTATGAATAGAAGAATTTAATGAATGATATGAGAGAAGAATTGAAGACAAAGGAAAGGTATAATTAATTATATTTAAAAGAATGAGAAAATATTACAATAAAACATACCAATTACCAGCAACCACGATACTAATACAAGAAAAGAAAAACAAAACAAAAAAGAAGGTTGATGTTTGAAAAGTATAAAAATATATTCCAATTCCAAGAAGTATTTATTTTGCACCTAACAATTAAATTTGATAATAGGTAAAAAAAATGACGATTTGAATGTGCTTATTTACTAAGTTTATTTAAATAATCATTTAATTCATTTCATAACAAGGCAATTTAAAAGTACAATATACATACAGAAGCACAGCAACGGGAACACCACTCAAATATTCTACGGAAACGTCGTATCATGGGAGAAATCAAACGCCGGAAGCGGAAAGGAGCGTATTTTTCGAATTTGAATTTGGAACTCCTCCGGCTACTTTCGGCTCGGAAACTTGAGCTTTTATTTGGAGTCGAGCTATGAAAGGAATTTTATGATACAGTTATTCAATTCCAACCTGAATGATTTTCTATAAGACGTATAAACGACTCATGGGTGCTTTTAGATTTGCTGCTGCTTTGATTGAAAAGAAATGATCCAAAAAAACTTATATGAATGACAATTTTGTACAAAAGTAGTATTACTCTGACCATAATCTAAGAATAATGGGCATTATTATAAGTTTTCCTGATCAACCGACAACAACACATGTACTTCGGCTGGGAATAGAACCCGGTGAAATGTAACCACTAAATCCATCTCCCCCTGCTGGAGCACGAGTCTTCCCTATGGATGAAACGCTACAGGTAGAGCGGGCCATAAACCACCACGCGGCCCAGTGCGGATTGGTGTAGTTATCGACTTTACATGCCTTCTGAAACCTGGAGGAGCTCGAGATAACACATTTTTAGTACAGCTTCTTTAAATAGAATTAACTCAGCAAACAAACTACTGAAACACACACACAAGGGACCATGCTGTTCTTCATGGAAATCTACAACAATAAGTCATGCGGACCTTTATTTGTCAATCCCAAAGCCGATTGACCTTCCATGTCCATCATTTCCTAAGAAAATGTGAGGTATAAAGATATACCCCGGGACGAATACGCGAAATCGGGTAGCAAATGTGAAATAATAAATCCTGGGAACAACAAATTCAATATAAATAGTTGAGAGGGACGGCCCTCAAAAATCCCTCGCCCGACTATATTTATCCGTATTACTGTGGGATGGGCTTATGCTGCACTGGAGCAAGAAACAATGCGGGCATGTCAACTTTACTTGTGTGTGCCTGCATGCTGTGTAAAACATGTATAGAAAAAATTGTTACCAAAAGGTAACAATTTTTTTACGTTGAAACGTAAAAAAAATTTACAAAATTTTTTTTTTTAAACATTTTTTTACATACAAACACGTACATTTTAGGATTATACTGTATCTAGTCGGAGTGATGGTGATTAAGCCTACCTATCAATTGTATAGTAATTGTAGTGTATAGGCTTTTGGCTAGCAGTGGGAAAGTATATAGGTTGTTAGTCGACGCTTTCTCTCTTTAGTTTTGAAGATAAATTGTGACTGTGCCCGTTTCTTAACAATTAATGTTATTCCTCTAAATAGTTTTATATTCTTATCAACTTATCATCACTTACCATCTGCGTTGTTGCGACACGCCTTGTTCACAACCACACAAGCTGAAGCGGAGACCCGATTAACCCCTTAGGTTGTTTTAAATGCTTTTTATTTTTATTTTGTGTGATTCATCATAGTTTTTCGCTTTCGCTCTCTTGTCAGTCAAGTGCTTAATGCTTTCTGTTAACGAAAAAAACAAAGTATTTTTATTATTAGTAGATAAGTATTATAATTAGTAGATATTATTCCCGTATTTTGACCAAAAAGGAGATGGCGGGGCGACCTTGACTCCCATCTAAAAGATTGGTCACTTGTTGCACAAGATAGAACAAGATGGAAAGAGAGTAGGCAGGCCTTTGCCCTGCAGTGGGACACTAAAGGCTTCTAATAATAATAACAATAATTCCCCGTTGGCTACGTGTTGCATAAAGCTGTATTCGCAGAACCAAATCACTGTCAGCGGTGAGCGGCATACATTACACGGGGCATACATCATACATCACGAGCTCCACTGCCAAATGTCACTTTGATATCTCGGATGCCTCTTTGTTTGGGTATACGTATCACTCCACTGCTGGGTATTTGTTATTGTAAGGTTTTTCTTATGAGAACATAATAGTATCGGCCTAGCCTACGTTGAGGTAGTGTCTTTGTTGATACTATGCTTTGTTACGTCTGCCCCTAGACACGTGGCAAAACGCTAATAAAATTGAATTATTATTGTATGGGATTTACATAAACGTCATTTATACGTATCGTTGACTTATATCAATCCCGTACAATAATTATTCCATTTGATTTCTATTCTATCTATTAGAGTCTAGGGGCTGATTTTGTTTCATCATCATTTATTTTATTTTATTTTATTTAATAGGACAACCAACAAAATTAACACTAAATTAAATTAAAGTTGTTTTTGTACAAAAAAGGACTTAAGCTAAGTGTCATCTTACTTATAGGCTGCCACGGCATGCAATGTGGACTAAAATATACTATTTAAATACTATAATTATTCAAAACAAGTATACAATTAACGAAAAAAACAAATATAATTTATGATTACCTGCTTATATATAGTTTTATGCAAATATTATTGCAATAAATTATAATTTGAAAAAATACAATTTATTACAACTGCTCAATATTTATTAGGCCTTACTTCAAGGGACTGCAGTATTTGACGCTTGAATTTCTGTGGTTTGTCTGCGAAGATGTCAGTGTTAAGATGCTTGCAAAGATGCTTATATTGCCGCTGTAATCTATTGATGGTGGCGTGGTGACCCACATTGGTCCTACTGCCTTTTACAGAGAAAGGGACATACCTGCTGACTCCCGCAAGCTTATACGGTACATTTATGTTTATTAGCCGTAATAGAGAGGGACAGTCCGCGATTCGTTAACTATTTTGTAAAGTAGTGTGAGATCTAACAAAATCCTACGGTCCTTCAAACTGTTTAATTTAAAAAAGTCCAGTCGTTTCTCATATGATGGAAGCTCTTTAGCTTTATAAGCCTGGTACGAGAGGTGCCCCAGGAATCGCTTCTGGATGCGCTCGATACGTTTAATGTGAACATCGTAGTGGGGGGACCAGACCTGGCTGCAATATTTAAGGTTAGAACGAACCAAAGATTTGTACAAAAGAATTTTCGTTGATGGCTTTTTAAATTCTTTGGCGTTACGCAATACAAAACCTAACATTTGGAAACCTTTGGTCACAATTTGGTCAATGTGTTTATGAAAGCGCAACTTTCCGTCCAAAAGCACGCCCAAATCGCGAATAGCTTCCACCTCTTCCAAAGCATGGCCATCGATACTATATGTCGGAGGCGGCACATTATTACACCTGGAAAACCTGATAAATTTGCACTTGTCACGATTCAAGTATAGTTTGTTATCAGAGCACCACATAGCCAGTCGGTCCAGGTCCTCTTGCAACAAAGCAACATCGTTAGGATCGCGGATTTGCATCGACAGTTTCATGTCGTCCGCGTACAAAAAACACTTGGCGTGGTGGAAGATAGCCGTAATGTCGTTTATAAAAATATTAAAGAGAATCGGACCCATATGTGAGCCCTGCGGTACACCAGACGTCGACAGAAATGGTTCCGAAGAGAAACCGTTAACTACCACTCTTGATTTTCTCTGTCGGAGATATGATGAAAACCATGCTAGGAGTTCGCCAGTGATACCGAATGTGGAAAGTTTGTGAACAAGAATGTTGTGATCTACGGTATCGACTCGACTGTATCGACTGTCTACAGACAGTCGCGCGTCAATGGATTCTGAGACATGTGTCAAAAACGAAACAAGATTAGTGACTGTAGAGCGCGATTTTATGAAACCAAATTGCTGAGGCGAGATTATCTGATTCAAATGCCAAGTCAACACAGGACACACTAAGGACTCGAAAACCTTGCTAAACACACACAGTATAGATATCGGCCTATAATTTTTAACCGAGCTGGCATCACCCGACTTATAGATTGGGACAATATGCGCCTCTTTCCAGACCGAAGGGAAAATGCCGGATTTTAAGGCCGTAATCATTATCATAATCAGAACACATCAGTCCACTGGTGGACATAGGCCTCTCCCAATGCATGCCACTGAGCCCAATCTTCGGCTACTCTCATCCAACCACTGCCAGCCACTTTGCGTATATCGTCGTTCCACCGCGCCGGAGGGCGTCCTACACTACGTCTGCCGAGTCGCGGTCTCCACTCTAGAACACGTCTACCCCAACGATTCGATGATCCCCCCGTCTCTGATTTTGTTTATGATAGTTTAAATTGCCAATATGGTCTGGTGATTGGGATAAGCGATTTCAGACGTATAACGTGCTAACTTTTTTAGTTTTCTTTAGTAGGGGTGTAGCGATTTTAAGGGCCTTATCATCGCCGTGGCGAGTCGTGAACGGCTCCTCAAAGTTCTTGGGATCCCGCCCAAACGGTAGACGGTTATTCAGGTTTTTAGTGGGTCGGCCGTAACATCAGTCGAACCCAACATACCCCGCGTAGTTTGAGCCCCGCAGGATGATTCGGCAGTCTTATTACCGAAAAGAGCAACCAGTTATTAATTGTAGATTTGCAACGTGACTGCTCTTGTTGCTCTTGTTGCGCAAGGATGCCTGACACCTAACTTTATAACCGAACGGTTGGTGGGGGGTGTTCGAGGTCAAACACTAAGATTTAATCTTTGGGCTGAATGAGCGTAATTTCTTTGCCCATGGGTGGGTATTATAAGAAAATGTCAATCTCATTGTCTGTTTTCGGTTGTTACGTCAGTATCGCTCGCTATAAGATCTTCGGATAAATAATTAATTCGGTTTTATTTCAGCCATCGGTGGCTAGTTTGTGTAAGGTTAGACGGAACTAGGGCTGATCGGTAGCCCAGAGATATAAAATCCCTGTAGTTTCGGGTTCGGTAGGCGTTGCGCGGAGCCGCCTCGTTGTGTGAGAAAGTGTGTCTTGTGGTGTCGTGGACTGTGTGTTACAAATTGGACCGGCACGTGAGTCGGCCGTGTGACGGTTACTCCGCGAGGTTTATCACCAAGGTGCCTGGGCACCTTCTCCGGTAGCGTGGGACCAGCGAGAGTGGGTCACCGCTCCACAGGTCAGACACACAAACTTATTTAGCATTTAACGCTGCGTATCGCAGCAGCTTCAGACCCTTTGATCGGAGACCTACATGGTCCAGGGGGTCTGAAACAGGGGGTGTCAGTATAAACTTTAAAGTCGTGTGTAGCGGGGATGCTTTTGTTGCGGTTAGTAAATTGGTATTACGGACACAAATCGCTCAATGTATGTAAATTATTACATACATTTTAATCGCAAATGCACTAAGCGAGCGATCACAGCACACGGTTTAAATAGTGATCGGGCTTGTTATGGATCCGCCAGGCTAGCTACTACCATCTTATCAATATCTGTCGCCTTATCAACGATGTTAGTGGCATCGTTATGTTCCGACAGTTAAAGATAAGATAGCCAGTTCCTTAGTAATGAGGAAGCCGGGTGAAGTGTGCTTTCACCTTCAGCTTTATCGTAACTTATCATTAGGTGAGAAAGACTAAAAGTCCCAGTTGATGATTAAAAAGATACCAGAAGATGGTAGGTATTAGGTTTTCATTTTCACTCGAGTAAAAGATAGAAATGGTGCTCTATATATCCCCTTTGTACCCCTTTTTACGAAAATTGCGCGGACGTAGGAGTATTAAATTTCGCACAGTTATAGTTTATATAGAGAAGGAGTACAGAATGTTATTTTATTTTTAAATTATGCATAAGAATACATAATATCAATAAAACAAACATACGCACACTGCCATGTATTTGACACACACGCATAAATACTCTTTTCAAAAGTTATAAAAATGGAAAAGGAGCGGCTGAAATCTGTCAATGCCAATCAAAACTCACAATCTACCTTTTTTAATTTTTCATTGCATAAGATACAATCCGTGCAGCCTTAATAAAATTATGGAATGTCGACCACTGGGCGACCACTACTTATTATTATTATTGTAACCTTTTATTTATCCATTATATTTATACTTAAATTTAATATTCTAAAAAAAATTTATTATTTTTAAATTAATGCCATTCAAGGATCTCTTTCTGAGTAAATGCCTCCACCTTATTATTCCAATTCTCTCTATCTGTGGCTTTATTTATTATCTTATTATTTCCTGAAATTATTATTCTTTCGTCTTCCCATCTCTAATGGTGTACCTCTATGCCTCCTCCCTGCTGGTCCACTCCAAACTGTAGCAGTTTTTGTCTCTATATTATCAGCTCATTTTATGTCCCCATTGCTAAGGCACGAGCCTTTCCTATGGATGGATAGGGAGAACGAGCCTAAAACCACCACGCGGGCCCAGTGCGGCTTGGTGGTTGTTAACGTCTGGTTGTTAAAGTCTGCTAATGCAGCCGGGACCAACGGCGTTACGTGCTTTCCGAAGCACGGATGAGCTCTAGATGATAAAATGTTTGGTCACCCATCCGATGACCGGCCTTTGCGAAAGTTGCTTAACCTCGGCACTCGCAGAGGGGGCGCGTTAACCACTACGCCATCGAGCTTCTCAAAATAAAAAGAACCTGTATATTATAAGAAGGTACAAATACCTCTGCCTTTTCCAAATCCATACAAATCGAATGACGCCCGTCAAACGTTACATCCGTAAAAGAAATCTAATTTGTACGATACACAAAAATAACAAACGGCATGCAACCAATCTCGTATCACTTAAGGGCAAACGCTTTTCAATGGCAGATACCTTCCGAATGAAACTCCAATCTCCATACGAGTCGCCTGAGGCGGCGACACTCCACATGTATCTCCGCAAATTGAGACCGAATGTACAAATTACATTTGATTTTATTTTACAAATTCTTTCTGATAGCTTCGCCTTAATAACGGCATAAGTTGTTACTTTGGTTTTTGAATCTATGACTTAGGATAAGAGTGGTAAGGTGCAATGTGCGGTGATATGTGGTCTTTTTTTGCATTTTCTTATGAGTTTTGAAACATACGGAAGTAAAGTTTGGCGAATGGCATAGAAAAGAATCAAAATGAAAATTTTGGTTGGTTTCAAAACAGTTTGGCTGCCTTTGTACGTATTTATATATCGTACATAAAATTAAATGAAATAAAATAAATAATTATTTTTACCTTCTATACGGTTGATTGGAGCCTCAGCAAGCAAACGTCGCCTGTATTTGGAGATTACGCTCCTCCCTTTAGTTATTAAATTACCCCTCTTTTCTTCAAATTAAAAAGCAACATGTGGGTTGTGTGTGTGAATGTGTTCTCTATACGTAAATGTAAATAATAAATATAAAATCCCTTGAGCTTTAACAGAGCTTCGAGAAAAAATATACTAAAATACCCATTTGGGTCCCTCACCGAAAGAAGACAGTGCAACAGACCGAGGCAAAATAATTAATTATAAAATGTTTATATAATTTTTAACGCAGATTTTGTTGCGAACCAATTATAAAAACACAAATGTTGAAAAAATTTCCACGAGCTTGAATTTGTTTCAAATCCTGCTCGTGGAAATTTTTTCAACATTTGTGTTTTTGTAATTTATTATATTTTATTGTTTACTCCTAAATCGTTAAAATTTAGGTAGGTACGATGTAAGTAAAAAAAAAAAAATTAAAATAAAATTGGTTGGGTAGGTATAGTCGACCATGAAATTGCTTTATCACTTTTGACAAAAACTTCCATTGTACAATAAAATTTCGCTAAGGCTCATTGTCAATGATGACAACGTATATGTCACTTGGTCTTTTATACAAAATATATATTGTTTATTATATGCAAACAAAATTCACTTCTAATTTCATTGTCGACTATACATCTCAAGTTGTGCGAATATCGTTGCGTATGTCTAACCCTCGACGCTCGGCTAATGTTCGATTCTTGATGTATTTCAAATGTGATCTTTTTCTGTCCGTAATGGGACGGGGGACGGGGGACGGGCGACGGGCGACGGGCCCAAACGACGTGTGTTATTGATGTCTTTTTTTCTACTTACACAGATAAACGTGTCGAAACAGCCAGTGTTGATTGAACAAACCGTTTTTGACAAGAACTCTTTTGAAGGCTGTTTTTAAGGGTTGACTGTTTTTTCTTTTTTTAAGATATTGGTTTTGGTGGTTGGTGTCCGAACGCCTCGTGAATCTAGTATAGTGTTAATATGTGAATTTAATGTAATTCAGTGTAAATGTACTGTAAAGGAATAAAAGCAGCAGCAGTGTTGGTATAGTATTTGACTAATAAACCCAGTGCTTTTTTTAAAGAGTTTGCTGATAGCCTCATTCGTTATTTTCAACGTCATCGGACTTTTTAGGGGGGCGAGAAGCTTAAAGGTTTCCTCAAGCCGTGTGAAACGAAGCACCATCATCACGCACTGATGCGCGTCCCCGTTCCCTACTAGATACTCCCAGATGTTCGGATCGGATCGGGAAGTCCCAGTGTGCGGACGTAGAAGCTACCCCTACTAGATGCTATGCTGATTCTGTACCAGCTGTCTTATACTCATTCACCACAGACACTAACCAAGTTTTTAGGAAGATTTTCGCCAAATTATTCCTACCTTTATCAACCTTTTCCTCATGTCCCACAAAAAGGCATCTTAACCTCACAATCCCAGTGATCTGTCAGATGACCGCATTACATTCTCCACATAAAATTCTGCACACGTATAGCTGAGATTCGTAGGCCACGCTCCACCAGCGCCTATACCCTTCAGACCACAGGAATTCGTCAGTTTTATGCTTTTACATTTTCCTAGGTACGCGTAAAAGACCGATAGGTAGAGCTAAGAGTGTTTGAAGACAGCCCAATGCGCCAGCGAAGCGCCAGAAACCAAATTTCTCTTTACTTTTGCTACAAAAAGTGATATGACAAGTTGATAGTACGATATATAACAAAGTTATGTTGTATGCTTAGCAAATGTATGTCTTTTAAATATTACGACTAAAGAAAATTATGCCTTTTGTTACCTATAATTTTTGCAATTATGCCTTTTGCTGTTTATGCCATAAATATTGGTAAATTATGACGTATGCGTAATGAAATCGTGCTATGATGAGTTATACTAAGGTTAAGTTATAAGCTTTGTCAGTTTATGACAAAATTCGTTACGTTACGTAACATACGACTAAAACAATTTACTGCATTTGCTCAGAGTCTCATTCTCCATTCGGCCACAACGAGGAAAACGAAAATTTGTATGTCATTAAATAAAAATGTAAATCACTGGTATGGTTTTCTGGCAGGTCTCTTTTAAGAAAATAGACAAGATATTCCAATATCCCTTTGGGTTCAGAGATACAAAAATGTATGAGGATGAAGTCACGAACGATTACTAGTAAATACGTATAAAGTGATACTGAACATGGTGAAAAAAAAACTTGAATTAAAAAAAACAACTAATTGCTTTGTTGCATTGTTTTTTCTTATAAATTCGACAAGTCCGTTCTACGCGTTCCTAGCTCTCCACACAATAATATCGCGGCACATCACGTACTAGGCATTCGCAAGGCACGGATGTATGCTTTATTGTGTGCTCCTGGCAGATTTTTACGAGCAAAGCCGCGGCTACGTGCATAGTGTATAGTAACCGTAGCTGAATGCTGGCATAATAAAGGCGCTAGTGTCATTGGGTGCATTGTTAAATAAATCATAAACAATGTTGCTGTAACAAAATCACTGGCTCAATGATTAGGAGGGAGAAAGAGTTGTGATGCATGTCATCATTTTTTTCTACTTCAGTTTTTGTTTTTAGCATATTTAGCCATTGTCAAAGTAATTTTCTTACAAGTTAAATAAATAGACTATATTTATTTTGTTCATTGATGATTAATGGTAATAGAAATGAGAAGTGAAAAATTAATACCCCCCACCCCCTTGTGTAGATATCTCAGTTAAGATGTGGGGCTTTACTAAAACCTTACGCAGACGTCTTGATAAAATTCAAAAAGTGACGTTGCACTGTTTTGTTTCATTTTCCAACACTCGTGCAATTTCACGAACACATCCACCATTATTTAACATCAATATTCGACACAACACAAATTTATATAATAAAACAAAACCGCAATCTTGACTCTTCACTTTTCCGCCAAGAAGTCAAAGACCAACTTAAAGAGAAGACTAGGTAAGTACTTTATGAGAGAGACGCTAAATCTATACTAATATTATAAAGCTGAAGAGTTTGTTTGTTTGTTTGTTTGTTTGTTTGAACGCGCTAATCTCAGGAACTACTGGTTCGAATTAAATAATTCTTTTTGTATTGGATAGTCCATTTATCGAGGAAGGCTTTAGGCTATATAACATCACGCTGCGACCAATAGGAGCGAAGCATCAGTGAAAAATGTTGCAAAAACGGGAAAAGAGCCTAAAAAATTAAAAATGCTGCCGAAAGTCACTATTCCACGCGGACGAAGTCGCGAGCACAGCTAGTTTTCTATACAACGTTAATAACTTTTGTTGGAATAACTCTGAAATATTAAGGAAAAAATCAACTGCTTTATACGTATTGGGGTTAGATATTAATGTAATAATTATAAAATATAGTAAAAAAAAAATGCCTAGTCTTCCGCATCCGGGCGGCACTGACCATTATGCTACCAGAAAGGCTGACAGCTGTTTTTTTTTTACATTTTAGAGTTGTTCTAGTACAAAAGACTTAAAAGACTTTAAACTAATGGTGTATTAAGACAGGTTTCAATAATATATTATTATGTCTGCCGCATATCATCTCACGACGAACGGCCATACATAATTTTCCTCTTCATTAAACGGAAACATATAAAACTTACTGTACGGGGGGTGACGTAAAAATTTTACTATCCCTATTTTCTGGCCATAAACTGTGGTCAATCCGAGCCTGTAAGTGGGACTGTCCCGTTTTTATGGGCTCCATAAGTTGGGCACCCTCCTAGGTGAGGTTTCGGGACAAATTGCCCTTCATTGTTTTATGGTGCCTCAGGATTTCATGTTGCCCTAAGATTTGATAAAGAAACAACGATGCCAGTTAAATATTTTTTGTTAGGTGGGTGATCATTCAAAAAGTAAGTAAATAACAAAGAAATTTAAACGGGTATTAACGCAAACTAATTAGTAAAAGGTTTCATACCTTTCTTTATACCCGACGCGGACGTTTCGACCGAGTTACAACGGCCGTGGTCACGGGCCGACTGATATATAACGTTGGGTATAAAGAAGGTATGAAACCTTTTACAAATTAGTTTGCGTTAATCCCCGTTTAAATTTCTTTGTTAACTATGGAGCGCAAAAGTTCAGCCTTCATCATTGAAATCAAGTCATCGCTACAATTGATGGGTAATAGCTAGATCACCACTCTTGCCAAATGCGGGTTCGTAATCACAATAATCACAAATTCGGGCTATGCATCAAAAATCCGAAACTCACTTTGCCCGACCTGGGAATTGAACCCGGGACCTTCGGGTATCGGACCGAGCGCTCTGCCACTCGGCCACCGAGGCGTCATTTAAAAGTCTTCCAAGAATTATTCAGTAGAAAAAAAACGGAAAAGCCTTAATACCTAGTTCGTTTTGTTTGTTTTGACCATCTTCACTTTTTTACACTAGGTGTAAAATGACTACGTGTTGTAAAAGGATGGACCACTGGTCCATCCTTTGCAACAGGAGGAGTTCTAGGCGCTGGCCTAGAACTCCTGAAAGCTATAAGGCGGAGGAAGCTGCAGTATTAAGGCATACTATGTGCTGCAATAAGCTGCACACTGCAAGGCAAAACACAAGGCCAGAGAAGACCAGGCCGTAGAAAGGTGCAATGGCTACAGAAGTGGCAAATACTCTTGAATCTCTGCAATTGCGTAGAGATGTTGCGTCACTCAGCGTGTTTTACCGCTTATACCATGGCGAGTGCTCTGAAGAGCTCTTTGACCTCATCCCACCTTCTCCCTTCTTTCACACGTACACGTGCTGCTCTTCGGAGTCACCGCTTCACTGTCTCAAATATCCCATCGCGCACAAAGAAATTTGGTGACTCGTTTCTTTGTCGCACTTACAAAAGATGGAATAGTCTATCAGCACACGTTTTCACTCCTTTCTATGATATGGGGTCCTTCAAAAGAGGCGTGAAGAAGCACCTTGTGGGCCGGCAGAGTGAGGTTACCTGATGCTACGTTTGTTTTCACGCTGCACCAGTTATCTTCGCATCTGTGGACTCCATTTCCACTTAACATCAGGTGGGATGGAGTAATTTGCCGAGCAACCTATAAAAAAAAGAGCATCGCCGAGTGGTACAATCAAAGTACACACGCGTTTGTTAGGTTTGTAGCAAATTTAGACTTGTGGCTGATGGAGGGAAGTGGCTTTTATAAGTAAAAAAATATACAGTTCAAAAATAGTGTACAGAAGTTTAAAAATAAGTTATAAGTTAATAATGATTTTCTTAAATACGTAAATTAATATAAATAATATTTCGGAAATAATGTTTGTGTATTGACAACTACGGTAGTCAGAAGTGGGGCGCTAGTGAACCGACCGCCATCTTTGTTCTTCCACGGGCAGTGCAGCGCGGGAAAGATTCATTGTATCGGTGGCAATCGAAGCGATCGGTTACTATTTCGGCTTCTGTCAGTGTGTCTGGCTCTGAGTACCAACCATTGCTAATTGCTAATTGTCATATAAGTTAAAGCAAATAATACTATGAAGTGAATAAATGTTTTGTGAATATGATTATTATTGCTTTATAAAATAAATAGTTTGTACCTCCGTTAATACAGTTTATTAGCTCTCTCCATCCTGTTTTTGCCCTAAAGAGACAAAATATTAAGCTTTATGATAAACTTAAATGGTTAGACAATGGCAAAATAGAGTATTATCTATCCATACCCTTGTTTAAAAGATAATTGATGTTTTAAAGTTACAATACATATAAAATGATGAAAATTTGTGTTTATGGCATAATATTTCTTTTTTTTAAATAAGAAATTTTTATGTGTTTCTAACACGTTCATATCAGACGGCCACAAACTGAAGAGGCACCTTGTGGGCCGACAGGGTGAGGGTGGCTGATGCTGCGTTGTTTTCACGCTGCACCAGTTGTCCTTGCGTCTGGACTCCGTTTCCGCTTAAGGGTGCGCCGCCAAAACACGCCACAAATTATAGAAAATAAAACAAAACCGCAGACATGACTCTTTACTTTCCCGCCAAGAAGTCTACCATAGTTTAACCAACCTACAAAACAACAACCAATATTATATTTTTTATGATTACAAAATTTATTATTCAATATTAAATGCATCGTTACCATCAACATTGTAGAACGGCAACAACGAACACTCAAAACATATTTCGCGACGAAATCACACATTTCTTTGCAGTTCACGCTTGACGTAAACCCTTATGACTTCCGAATACTTGTTGAGAGACGCTCCTCCACTCAAAGATATAAAACGGGGGATTGATAGGAGCTATAAAATCACTAAGTGAATCCAGCCATACAACGCCATGATTCTGCGCCGGCTCGTAAAAGGCTACGCTTTTATTTCCCCCGCGAACAATGTTTGCATCACCGCGTGTATCGACGGCCTAATAGGGCTTGAACGATACATTGTTATAAAAAAAAATCTATTACTAAAAGAATGGTAGAAAACGCAATGTTTAATTGCCACTGTGGTCTAGTGGTTTAGAACACCGGTCTCAAATCCAAAGGTACTGGGTTTGATTCCCAACGGCATGTTTGTAAGATTACTCGGTTTGGTTGGTGGTAGGGCTTGTTTGTCCGCCTGGCTAGCTACCACAACCTTATCTAAATATTAGCCGTCACCTGCCTGCTTCGCTGTGCGAAAGTAATTCTTCAATGAATGCTAATCAAAATAATTATAAGGTTTACCAACATTATAATCAGCCTATCATTTGCACAATCTCATGTTCTTACTACATATACAAATTTTCATCAAGAGCCGTCATTCGCCCGCTTCGTCTTCTTCTTCAGCCCGTCGCTACCCAATGCTGAGTGTAGGCCTCTCCTTTTGCACGCCATCTCTCTCTGTTGGTAGCCATCCCAAGCCAGTTCAAACTCGCCCGCTTCGCTGAGCGTAAACTTGTGAATTTTTATTTATAGCCTATCTTTTGCACAATCTCATGTTCTTACTACATACAAAGTTTAAGCGTAAACTTCTTTTTTTCTTTTTTTAAGCCTATCATTTGCACAATCGCATGTTCTTACTACATACAAATTTTCATCAAGATCGGTCAGGCCGTTTTTGAGTTAAAAGTGGACATACAGACAGACAGACAAAAATTTCAAAAATCGTAGAATTGGTGTCAGTGAGTCATAAAATGAATATTTATCCCAAAATTTGACAAAAAAATTGCATGTACAGACAAAGCCTACAGATTTATATAGTAGTATAGATGTAGGTGTTATCTATAACATCAATGTTACAGCATTGTTGTGTACCGGCAGCTAGAGATAAGATAGCCAATGCCTTAGTAGTTGAGGGTTCCAGGTGATTTGCGCTGCCAGCTTCGGCCTTATCACCACAACATCAGGTAAGGTGGAGGCCTAATGCTTGCCTGTAAATATAAAAAAAAGCATAGGCTTTTTTTAGATAGATAGCTACCTATCTTTACTTAAGAGGAAATACTAAGGCCGACTAAATTGAAAAATATGTATGAAAAGTAGGCAAAATCAACGTTTCGTAGTCCCCTGATTCCTCCTCCAAAACTGGACCGTTTTAATTACTTTTTTCATTAAAAATTAAAGAAAGGCGTTGGCTGTGTCCCTTTGTTTTTTTGTTTTCATAAATTAATTATTAAAAAAGATATGAACCTTTAAAAACCTTAAAAATTGGCCAGATTTTCCGCTGTGTTTCTCAAATTTGACTATATTATATAAAAAAAGCAAAACATAGGGACACAGCCAAAGCGTTTCTTCAATTTTTAATGAAAAAAATAATTAAATCGGTCCAGTTTTGGTAGAGAAATCAGGGGACTAAGAAACGTTGATTTTGCCTACTTTTCATACATATTTTTCAATTCATTCGACCTTAGTATTTCCTCTTATGAATCCATCGAAATAAACATTGGGTAAGATAACAGCGTACTTTGTGAACACAATAACTTCATATAGATGGTAGTGCATCATCGCATCAAACCTGGCACCATAAAACCGCAGCGATTGACGGAGTTGTAAAAATCGAGGTACCGGTTATACCCTGCGGTATTCCCATGCAGTTTTATCACCAAGCAGTAAGAGTTATTTCCGCCTAGCACCAGTATTTACGTGTTGAGGCTTGTTCGGAATATATGCGCGTAAGTAAGCCATGGAGGAAGATATAGTCGGTGTTACTCAGACGGATCGAATCGTGGGGGAAAAGTTGAATAAGTTGAATTTGAGGGCAAACGGAAGCTCATGACATGCCGGGTCAGGTGCACTGCCAACTATGCTATCGTGGCTCAATCCTACTCGCCGAAATTAATCAACACTATCTACTCTTACTCTGTAAGTCAAAGGAGCTCTATTCAATGTGGACAACTACGTCATCAACATCCGATCTTAATATTTTTACAAATATTGAAAGATCAGTTAAGAATTAGGCAAGCTATATTTATGATGAGCTCGATGCCGCAGTGAGGAGCTCGATGCCGCAGTGGTTAACGCGCCCGGTCTGTGAGTGCTGAGGTTAAGCAACTTTCGCAAAGGCCGGTCATCGGATGGGTGTCCAAAAATTTATCATCTCGAGCTCCTCCGTGCTTCGGAAGGCACGTAAAATCGTTGGTCCCGGCTGCATTAGGAGTCGTTAACAACCACCAATCCGCACTGGGCCCGCGTGGGGGTTTATGGCTCGTTCTCCCTATCCATCCATAGGGAAGGCGCGTGCCCCAGCAGTGGGGACATAAAATGAGCTGATGATGATGATGATGATGATGATATTTATGAATGAAATAAATGTTTTCTAGGATGGCTGATGCTGCGTTGTTTTCATGCTTTTTTTTTGTTTTTTGAATATTTTATGGGTCAGCACAATGCCTTAATCTCACCAAATATTATGTGATGATAATGCCAATGATGGAAGCGCACTTCACCCGGGATCCTCAACTAGTGAGGCACTGGCTATCATATATCTAGCTGCCGGAACACAACAATGCTACAAACATTGATGTTATGGCGACATATTTAGATAAGATGGTGGTAGCTAGCCAGGCGGACAAACAAGCTCCACCACCAACCAAACCGAGTACACAAACATCTACCCTCCGCTGAGTATCGAACCCGGGACCTCTGGGTCTAAACTGGTGGTCTTAGCCAATAGACCATAGAGGTGGCGCTGCACCAGTTGTCCTCGCGTCTGAACTCCGTTTCCACATTACATCAGGTAGAGTGGATTCATTTGCCGAGCTAGGTATAAAAAAATTAGGTAAGTACTTTAATTTTAATATCAAAACATACATGTAAATAGAAACAATTTGACCAGAATACGTACGTCGTCGTACCAAGACAGTTAGTGTCCATTGCCCGCAAACTTGCTTGCATTGAATACTGCGCATACTATACGTATATTATACGCAATATACCGTGTTTGCCCATATGAATTAACTTCCGACAATGGAGTTAAGGCTAAGTTGGACGCGACGCACGAACGCGTCATAACCGCGAAGTCCGAGCGGAACCAGTACTTGGGAACTTCGCCTTAAGTTTGCTGGACAATGTGTTTGTGGTATATATGTATATATATTATGATATAGGTAGGTAGTAGGTGTCTCTGGTACTCAGTTTCTGTTTCAATCGCAATCGTAGGTACATACAATTTAGTACTCATGAATAGGACCAACCGTGAAATCTTTGAAAAAATTCAGATGTTCCATGAATTTTTATTAAAAAAAATTCCTGAGGTGGTGAAGAGGAAGTAGCCTTTAAACGCCACGCGCTGGCCATTGCGTTTTGGCGAGTTATAAATCCCGGTCACTTTAGCTTGTGGTGAGAGGTATAGCAACAATTAACGTTGCCAGGTGTCCCGATTTGCGCAGGACGTCCCGATTTTCAGGGGTCTCGGTGACAGGTCCCGATTTACCCGACTAACCTCCTAAAAATGTACTTAGATCGATAATTTTAACAGCAAAAATTAATTAATAATTAATTCTTTCTTCCGTAGCGAGAGATCCTAAGTAGGTTTAACACAAATAAAAAATAACTTATTTAACTTTAACTTAACACGGGTCAAATATTTTCATTTAAAGAATCAGTACAAAAAAAAATTAAATAATATCTTGAAAACTCACGAAGTTACAAGCTTTTTGTGCTGCCCCGTTGTGTGTTTTTAGTAGGGAATAATTTATTTGAAATTTTGTAAATATTATTTATTTATTAGAGGAGCTCGATAGCGCAGTGGCTAACGCGCCCGGTCTGGGAGTGCTAAGGTTAAGCAACTTTCGCAAAGGCCGGTCATCGGATGGGTGACCAAACATTTGTCATCTCGAGCTCCTCCGTGCTTCGGAAGGCACGTAAAGCCGATGGTCCCGGCTGCATTAGCAGTCGTTAACAACCACCAACCCGCACTGGGCCCGCGTGGTGGTTTATGGCCTGTTCTCCCTATCCATCCATAGGGAAGGCTCGTGCCTCAGCAGTGGGGACACAAAATGAGCTGATGATGATGATGATGATGATGAAATAATATTTGGTCAAAATGTAACATGGTATAAAAAATATTGAAATCGATTCTATTACTGATTCTGAACAAACAGTTTTCAGGTTTCGTATAAACTAAAAATAACATTGTTTATATATATATATATATATTTTATGTGTGTTCGCGGATAACTTCGTCGCTTATGAATAACAATAGGTAAAAAATTCAAATTATGTTATATGATTATTTTTATATATAATTTTACGCAAATTTTGTTGCGAACAAATTGCAATTTTAAAAAAAGACAAAATGCTATTCAACGATAGCATAGTTGGTAGTGCACCTGCCCCGGCATGTCATGGGGTGCGGGTTCGAATCCCGCTCATGGAATTTTTTCAATACTTTGTCTTTTTTTTAGTACAAATAATTAAACTTTCTTAAAATTATTCTTAAAAACTTCTAATACAGTGCAGAGTCTAAAGAAGTAGTTCCATTTAACATTTCTATGCTCAAAAAACGTTAAAACACCAAGTTAACACAGCTGTCGCTGCCCTGTCATTGGTAAGGATTAAAATCCCAAACAAATTCGGCAAATTACTCCGCGGACTTCTAAAATAAACTTCGGCGCCCCTTTACATAGCAGCTCACCTCATAAATTGACTTTGGGAAGTAACGATCTCACCCTTTATACACTTTTTTACAAATTGGGTGTTAAATTGAGTGGGTACGTGACATTTTTATATAAGAGGGGTGTGATCGATGTTCTCCGTTATTTGATCAAGCAATGACTGGCGGAATTTTAATTAGACACAAATACCGACCTGTGCTTCAGACGGCACGTCCGTTGGTCTTGCATTCATCACCAGCTCATAATGTCCCCACTGCTGGGGCACGAGCCTTCCCTATAGATGGATAGAAAGAACGGGCCATAAACCACTACGCAGGCCCAGTGTGAATTGGTAGTTGTTTATGATTTGCTAATGCAGCCAGAACTAACGGCTACGAGACACGAAGAAGCTCGAGAGAAGATATTTTTTGTCACCCATCCGATGACCGGCCTTTGCGAAAGTTGCTTAACGTCAGCAATCGCAGACCGGGCGCATTAACCACTGCGCCATCGAGCTCTTCATTATGACACAGAAAGGCATTAGCAGTTGTTATATTAAAAAAAAATAAAAAAAAAATATATTAGACAACATCACATACTAGGTACGACGCCTGAGCATCCTATCCAAAGCTGTCAAGTTTCTTCAATACATTTTCAACTATATAACTTAAGCTTATGGTTCAAAGTCTATTGAGGGAATTTGACAGTTTGTTGTAGGTAGTCCAGTACTAAAGTTAAGTAGCTATAGCACTCGTTTTAATGGAAATCAGAAACAACGACGGTGCCACAACCACCCAGACCCGCTACAATAATAAAAATTTCGTTTTCGACATTGTCCCGACCGGGAATCGAACCCGGGACCTTAGAGTTAGCGCCGCCCAAAGTCTAGCGTGCAAGCCACTCGCCTACGCAGGTCGTCAAAACAACAACCAGTTTTAACCACCACCGCACTGGGCCCGCGTGGTGGTTTAAGTATGGCCCGTTCTCCCTGTGTTGTTTCTATCCATATAGGGAAGGCTTGTCGTGCCTTAGCAGTGAGAACATAAGACTCCCCTCCTCCTATCATGTTCCTCCGTGCTTCGGACGGCACTTAATGCTGTTTGCCCTATTTATTTTTTGACAGTGGAAAAGTCGTTTGCCGTATACCACCGCGCTCGGGGAGCTGGGGGGGGTGGGCGCGGATGGTTATGTGGGGTTCTCCCTTCCAGCTCCCGCCTCCCTGCCCGACCCGAGGGTTTCGACAGGGATTCGGGAGGAGGAGGGGCCAACCCACTAAAAACCACTGTACATCCCCTTCACGTGCAGCTTCAGCTAGGATGTCTAGGGTCACCGGTTTGGCAGTCACCAGTGTTCACCCTTATTTTTTTTTTTTTGGTCACCCAGGGGAAAACCTGCTGACGGGTTTAACCGGGGATGGCCGTAGCCGACCCGGTAAAAACCCCTGGGGGGCAATCCGCCCGGCGCATAGAGAGGACTCTAGCGGGACCTTTACCACGAGGGCAATACCTCGCGGACCAGTGTTCACCCTAGCGGCAGCCCGCCAGAGAGAGCACGCCCGAGGATGTTTGAGCGTGCTCCAGACGTCCTGAGGCTAGTGGACGGCCAGGTATTCCCCGTCCCTGATCGTCACCCCAAAGCCCCCCGCATTGGGGTGACGATCAGGTGATGCCCCCGCAATGAGGTGGGCATACTGCCGCCTCCTTCTCCCATTTCATCTTCGTCGGATTAGGTCCATGGATAGATTACACGCGGACCCTCTCCGCGGCCTCCTTGTGTGAAATTACCACTTTATAGATCCTTCTGTGGCCGTCCACGACCTCTCACTGTCCAGCACGGATTTTATTACGCTGGAGAGGGAGAGGTCACATGGTATATGGTGGTGTCGTATTTACAACAATTTGGAGAGATGTGCGCTTGCCGGACTTTGCTTTGCTTTGCTTGTATTGCGCGGACCGGTAAAACCCTTTTTATAAACACACACACACACACATATTATCATTGAGTCAACATTATCAGTTCAGTTTATATAGGGGCTCAGAGTATAGAGGTATTTTGTAACTGTGAATATTCGCAAAACCTAGTATTGATATACTAAGTATGTTCCTACTCTTTAAAATGATTATAAGACAATCGCGTTTATTATTCTACTAGCGGCCGCTCGCGGTTTCACCCGCGTGGTTCCCGTTCCCGTGTGAATATTAAAAAGTATCCTATGTTTTAATCCAGGTATAAACTATCTGTATGCCGAATTTCATCCAAATCCATCCTTCCGTTGGAGCGTGAAGAAGCAACAAATATACGAACATACATACACACAAACTTTCGCATTTATAATATTAGTATGATCACAAAATGAATCTAATAATTAATGGACATGTAAATTAATATTCGATTGCAATTGGAAATGCGATGATTGCCAAATAACAAAGAAAAAACATATACATAATAATATTAATATTTATATATCATATCAAAATGAATTCCCCTGGCTTATCAGCTATAATGATAAAGCTATCTTTTAGTGTTGGTAAAAAATATGCAATTCTATTAGTATGCTCGACTTCGTCTTCGTGTGTTTCGAATATTTCCATAAATTATAAATTATCAAAATTAAGTTTAGCCTATGTTCACCCTGATGGTCCATTCTAAATATAAGTGATTTTTTTTTGGAATCGGATGAGTAGTTTCGAACATCCAAACACACTATCTTTATCTCTTTATAATATGCTAAAGATAAAAAAATACATATAAACTATGAATGTTTTACTACGTCTTTGGTAGGTATATAGCAACTAAACTAAAAACTGTGCAAACTCTTATGTCACAAAGTTATGTGTCGTAAACAACAATGTGTTTCATTTTTAAGAAAAAAACGGGTTTTTTTTTTCATTTATGATGACCTTTGCGAACATCTGGTACTTCTTATGGTACAAACTGCGACATGTTCATTATATTATTTATAATAACACACAACAACGGATTACATAAAATACAAAGAAAAACTGAAAGCACAAAACAGGTGATAAGATGTACGTACCTAGTATCTGCTATAATACTTTTAACAGAGATTTTTTATCAGTTGTAATTTATATATATATAAACATAGACACAGCCCACTACTGCTATCATTTCGCGTAACAGTAATTCTAAGTGATATCGTGTTCTGTATTAAGGAATATAAAACATTATTTTTAAAAAAGCTAGTAAAGTCAATAGAATTTATACCCGAAGTATTCGTATAAGTCTTTTAATAAGCTAAAATGAATCCAAATATTGACAAGAAGTAAGTGCATTATTTTTTAATTAACTTTTTTATAACGATTATGAGCGATATGGTAAAGAACAGTTGCTATGTAAAAAAGTGGTATTTTTTTTTCCTTTCTTTTAATGCGTGAGTTATCTGTGGTTGCGATGATCGTTTACCATCAGACGGATATGAAGCTTGTTAGCCGACTTAATCAAATAAAAAAAACACGAATACACAATGTGTATTCGTATATGTCTTATACTTACGTACAAACTAAAAGGTAGCATGACCTATTTTTGTTTTTATTGTTCAACAGGGTCAGTTTTTGTAAAAAGGTATAGTTTTTGTCTACGGGTAGTTGATTCTGTTTTGCTTTTGTTTATATTTTATTTTTGTAAAGTATTTTTGCAGCTTGATCTGATATCTTATCCTGGGTTCATATACCCAGGTCAGGTCAAGCGTTTCCAATTTTTCGTTGCATAGCCCGGGTTTGTGATCAAATATGCGTTTGGCAATCTTGGTGATTAAACCAAACCCCATCAATTGTAGCAATGACTTGATTTCAATGATACAGTTCATTGCCCAGCTGTGGGACAGCTTATTATACTTTCCAAGCACTTGACTATATACTTTACTAAACTTTATTTTTTAATTAGTATATCATTTATGGCATTTTTAATCGCCTCTGTGGTCTAGTGGTTAAGAACGCCGGTTTCGTCCCAGAGGTCCCGAGTTCGATTCCCAGCGAGGGTTACACATCTGTGTTCTTTGTTTGATTAGTGGTAGGGCTTGTTTGCCCGCCTGGCTAGCTACCAACATCTTATCTAAATAATGTTGTTACATAACATAAATGTTTGTAGCATTGTTGTGTTCCGGCAGCTAGAGATAAGATAGCCATTCTCAGTAGTTGAGGATTCCAGGTGAAGTGCACTTCCACCTTCGGCCTTATCATCACAACATCAGGTGAGCTGATGTCCAAGAGCTTACCCGTAAGATATGAAAAAGGCCCACTTTTTTATTATTATCAAATTTTTTTTTGACGCAGGTATTTTGGCCAAGCTGTTGTTTATAACGAGCCTAGCAACCTGCAGCCTCCAGGATCACCACCACCAAAGCCGAAACCAACGCCAAAGCCAAAGGATCCTCCTTAAAGTTAAATAAAACATTGTTCAAGCGGTAAAGAGCTTAATTTTTAATCATTTTAGTTAAAACTTTTATAACTGACAACATAATAATTATAACCAGGACAGATGAAGTAGTCATCTGTCTGAAAATAACAAATGTCGACTATTTTAAAATGTCTGTCAAAATGACTGATTTTTCATGATTGATAAAAAATATTAGCCAATAGAGACTCTTATAGTATAATGTTTAATAAATTCATTATTTTTTAATATTGTCTTTTTATTTCTGTTAACCGTACAGCTGCAGTATAGTCGGCAACAAAGTTTTTTTACAAAAACTTTAGAACATTGTCAAAGCAAGTAATGAATCAAACAGGCGCTTGTCAACCTCTAAAGATTTTGCATTTACAATGCTATAATAATTATATAGTTACAAGAAAAACAAAGTTTTTCTAATAAAAATATATCTTGTAATTCACACTAGTTAGTGTTATACAATATATTCTCACCAGTCAGTGTGTAGCAATGAATAAATGCTTTTATTATTATTATCACTTTATTTTATTTTTTCTTAGCCTAGGTTTGAATAAAAAAAATATAAAAGTAAAATACAAAAGCACATACAAAACATAAAAATATTATAAAAAACCTAGCCTAGGGTGCCGCCGGCAACGGGGCAGGGCTCATGCTGCCGGTGGTTAGGGCTGCAGAGACAGGAACCTTCGGACTATCCGCGCCGTGTCAAAGAGTACCGCCTTCTGTATCTGACCCTTGATCCAACCATTGAACGAGAGTTTCTTAAGGTGTTGGTCGAGACTCTTCGCTACCAGACCGCTCGCAGACATGACTATCGGCACAATAATTGTCGAGTCAATATCCCACATGGCGGTTACCTCGTGAGCCAAGTCAAGGTACTTGCTGACCTTGTCCTTCTCGGCCTTTACAAGGTTCTCGTCATGTGGGATGGTGACATCGACAAGCACTGCCCGGCGTTGCGATCGATCTATCAGCACGATATCAGGCCTATTAACTAGAATAGTCCTGTCCGTGATGACAGCTCGATCCCAATAGAGCGTGGCACGGCCGCTTTTGAGAACCGGCGCAGGTGTGTACCTGTAGTACGGCACTTCGAAGTCCACAAGACTGTATAGAAGAGCAAGTTGCTGGTGAATAATCCTAGCTACCAGGTTATGTCTGTGAATATACTCGCCGTTAGCAAGATAAGATGAGAACATATATATATATTATATTTTATACGTACGTTTACGCCTGACCAGTTGTGTCTTTAGTACAAGATTCAGGTACAGTCTTGCGTGGAGTATTGCTCGCACATCTGGGATGGTTCCGCAAAGTACCTTCTCGATGCCTTAGACAGATTGCAGCGTCGCGCTGTACGCATTATCGGCAGGTTATTATTGGACGCATTATTGGCATTATCGGAGGTCACTAATGATCTTGAGCCCCTGCAATTGCGTAGAGATGTAGCGTCACTCAGGGTCTTCTACCGCTTATACTATGGCGAGTGCTCCGAAGAGCTCTTTGACCTCATCCCACCTTCTCCCTTCCTCCATAGAAGTACGCGTGCTGCTCTCCGGAGTCACCGCAGTACTGTCTCGAACATTCCATCGCGCACAAAGAAATTTGGTGACTCGTTTCGTTGTCGCACCTCCAAAAGATGGTATAGTCTACCAGCACACGTTTTCCCTCCTTCCTATGACATGGGGTCCTTCAAACGAGGCGTGAAGAGGCACCTTGTGGTCCGGTAGGGTGAGGGTGACTGATGCTGCGTTGTTTTCGCGCTGCACCAGTTGTCCTTGCGTCTGGACTCCATTTCCACTTAACATCAGGTAGAGTGGAGTCATTTACCGAGCTAAATTAAAAAAAAAAAACCACCAAAGCTCTAAACAAGCTAGGTGGACATAAAAAGGTGAGATTGATCTGGGTCCCAGGTCGTATGGGAATCCTAGGCAACGGCTCGGAGACCCAGCTTGCGTCGTTCGTGGCACTTGCACCAAGTACCATTAACAAGGCCTTAAAAGATTACATCGTAAACAGGCACAGCATCGAATGGGAAGAGCAGCCGAGTATGAAAAACTCCAAATCCTTCCTAGGCGAAAACGCCTTAGGACGAAGTAAGTTCATATGCGGAGGCAGTAGGCAGGCCCGATTAACCATCGGTGCCTTGACAGGGCACTATGCCACCATAAAACGATGGTTAAAATCAGACACTGCTTAAAATAGATGCTGTCACTTTTTTGAGACACGATATCGATACCAGAAGTATCAATTAACGTAAGAGACATTTTGGCCAAAATTAGATTTTTATATATTAGGATTCAGAATTTTCCGCTCTATCGATTATTTTACTTAGAATTGCTCTATCGTTCAAAATATGTCCCTTACGTTAACCATTTCGAGGCAACCTAGAACGATTTTCTAACATCTCACTTACATTATTTTTTATCATTTATATTTTACTAGTGACCCGCCCCGGCTTCGCACGGGTGCAATGCTGATACTAAATATACTACAGAATGTCTTTATATACAACGTTCACAACTTTTTTGTGATTAGACATTTCAAACATGTTTTCTTTAGAGGTTACTCTTGAAAGAGCGACATATAATTGGCCATGTGAAAAACACTCAACGCTGAAATCTAAGCCTGCAACGTTGAAAGTTTGACCCTGCGATTTATTAATGGTCATTGCAAATATATCTTTACCGGAAATTATAGGCGTTCAAATTGGAATGGTAAATCCGATGGTATCAGAGGAATTCGGGGAATCAATACATCTTCTCCGGTACCACATCCGGTGAGTATTGTGCACACTATTATGAAAGTTTTTAGTGATTTTACCAGCAAACGCGTGCCATTGCAAAGTTTAGGTGGATTCAGGTTTCTTAATAAAATAACAGGACAACCTACTTATAACACCATTTTATGAGGAGGGAGTTCAGACGGGTTCAAAGAATTAAGAAATTCTGTAGGAAAATGGACAGCTTCTTCCAAATCGAGAACAGTATCGACCGAGTAGTATATTTGCGTCGGCGCATCAATCTTTGAAAGAATCAAGTTACCTTTACCTTATCTACTTGTTCGTTAGTTGGTGACAGAATCGCTCTTTCTTTTTAACCAAGATATAGCCTTACAACTTATGTTATCAATGTCGGGATAGACATTTTGACCAACTCTTGGATGTTGTCTGTCAAAACACAAAGGTTTTCTAGGTTAATCCTTCCATCACTTTGTGTTAACTCTCCATTGCCAACTTTTAGCAGCATCTCTGAAAAAAACCTGTTATTACGTGAAGACAACGAAACCCTCATGTTAGTTTTAAGCTCTAATTTATTAACATGTGGCCATGTCCCTTTTTAGGGAAGCATTTATTTCGTCAGCACGTGTTCCTCGAGTCACAACTGGTAGGATTTGACGAAAGTCTCCTGAGAACAGAATTGTACATCCACCCATAGGTGATTTTTTGCTGCGCAAATCGCGCATTGTCCTATCCAGTGCCTCCACAGACGTCTTGTTTGACATGGTGGCTTCATACCAGACTATTAATGAGCAGTCACGCATAAATTTTCCTATATTGCTCTGTTTAGAAACACTACAGACGTTGTTTCAGCGGGAGCTTGAAAGTAGAGTGTGCGGTTCGGCCTCCTTCTAAAAGCGTAGCAGCAATGCCGGATGATGCGACAGCTAATGCAATTTTTCCGGTAGATCTCACTTTTGTTAAGAGCAAATTGATTAAAAATGTTTTTCCTGTACCTCCTGGGGCATCAAGGAAAAATATTTTTCCTTCATAATTATCAATTGATGATAGTAATGTAGTGAATACTTTTTCTAATCGACGTTCAATCGTGGCTCATCTTGAGCTACGCTATGTGCCTGCATTTTAAATCTGTAATATCTTCGAAAATATTCATTTAAATTACATGCTGTTAAGGGCCACATTGATCTATATTAAATGCACAATGTATTTAAGGTACTTAATTGGATAAGGATTAATGCTGTATTGCTTAAAATCGCTTCGTAAATAGCCCCCCGGCCGGTACCGCCGCAACCGCTATGTCCCTGCATTTTAAATCTGTAATATCTTCGAAAATATTCAATTAAATTACATGCTCTAAAAGGCCATATTGATCTATATTAAATGCACAATTTATTTAAGGTACTTAATTGGATAAGGAATAATGCTGTATTGCTTAAAATTGCTTCGTAAATAAGCCGTTATTTCTCGTAAAAAGTAAAGGACAAAAAAATGATTATTGTGGATTATCCCTAAGAGATAGACATATACCATCGCGGACTTTTTTGTAGACCTTTTGAAGGTGTACAAAACTGTAGTACATTATTTTGATCTATCTCGTAGGGTTCAGCCAGCGTTTGCAATGTAAACGCAAAAAAATGTGAAACCTCTTCAATTATCAGTGTTTCTCTGCTATATTATGCATGCATTGCAGCATGTATTATACACACAAACCTTCCTTTTGAATCACTCTATCTATTAAAAAAAACCACATCAAAATCCGTTGCGTAGTTTTGAAGATCTAAGCATACATACATACATAGGGACAGCGGCAAGCGACTTTGTTTTATACTATGTAGTGATGATTTACACCTTAAATTGCGGTAACGTAAAAAAAATTTTAACATTTATTTTTAATGTAAGGGACATGCTATTTTTGAAACTACTAAGTTTTATGAAACTTAACAACAACGATAAGAAAGAGAAGATAAAACAAAGAAACTTTGTCTTGTACGTCAATAAAATCGGATAAAACGCTAAAAAGTCAAACAGACAGGTATCGAAAAATATACTGAAAAAAAAACAAGCTCTAAGGCGGGGACAATCACCAGCCAAAGAGAGTGCGGATTTAATTGAACCACGGCCGCTTGGTTGATGATTGTCCCCGTCTGCGACAACTATCAATATTCAATGTATTTAGAAATATTTCAGATTGCATTCAACATTGATCAAATTGAATTCTGGGATCATAGAGCTTGTTTTTTTCTTTTCAGTTTTTTCTCTTTACAGTTATTTTTGATATAGTTGTTTTAGCATTCGGGTTTTTTATTTTAATAATTTGGTTTATTTCAAAGTTTTTAGTTTTGTAAAGTAAATAACCAAACATTTCAAAACATACAAAAAATAATTAGGTATATTAAAACGCCTTACTCTTTTAAATAGCAAAGTCATAGCGCATACACCAATTGTCAATAATCTGATTAAGGCGTAAAAACGAAACTCTTCACGTCTAGTACTTTCGACTGACAAGTTTTTTGAGTTTTTTTAAATATGAGAATCTAATAAAATTTGCTAATATTCCCGAATAAACTAACCCGGCTATGTTTTTACTTTTTTTTGTTTTTTTATAGCCTGTCACTCCCACAGTCAAAACAAATCTAACGACACCTCATATGTTAAAATCTACATGGTAATAGTATATAATTTGCCACTATCAAGTTTTGGTTACATTGTCCATTCAGCCCAATCTAAATTTCGAAAAGTAAATAATATAAAAATTTTGTCACCATGAAATTTTATTTGATAAAAAGAAGAAAAAAAAAATTACAAACAAATAAAATCACAAGTAAATTAAACTTCTTAAAATAAGCTTGTAGGAATTATAAATCATAACTACTACAAACTACGAATAAAATAAAATGCCTCAAATCATCTCCATCTGGCAGAGTGCCCAGTAAGCTAGCAGCATTGCCACGTTGGATAGCAAGGCCTATACGCTGGCCCAAGTAGCTGCTAGCTCTGGTGTCAGGTGTCCCGGGAGTTAATTACATGAACAAAAAACCTACATATAGTCGGTGGAAAGAGAAAACTGCTAAAGCGCCAAAAAGACAACTTTAATTAATTAATTTCCCATAGAATATAATATATAGAACAAATTTAGTTAGCTTAGAATATGTTTGGTATGCATGCATGGCCTTTTGGCGTTAAATCAGTTTTTCCTTTTCGCCGACGATATACTAAAGTAGTACCTACTGTGCTCCCCGCCCGATCCTCTAAATGCCACTACACATTTACAGAATATACACCTAACATGCACACTAGTTTAGGCCCAAGACACCGTACTCGTAGAACAAGGGTACGAAGAACCAGTTCACACGCGCTCTATACCAGGTATAGACATGTACCTGGGCGCTTCTCTTTACCACCACGGCCCGGTCTACCCGAGCCAAGGTCCAAGCCTTTAGAGGCGCCCTCGGGTAGTTCAGCTCCCCGATGCGATCCGAACCCTTCGGAGAATCTAGTAGGGCACAGGGACAAACACTAGTGCGTGAAGCCGTACCTTTTAGAAAACCTCTGAAGATGATTCGTTTCACAATGCTTGAGGAACCCTTAAGTTTCTCGTCGCCCCCAAATAAGCCCGGTGAAGCTAAAAATTCTGTCTGAGGCAATCGGCGTAACCACTCCAAAAAAATCCTATCGTACAACCTAGGAGGTCTAACACTACAAGCATATAGAATATCTTCCATGTTTCGGAAGGCTATAAAATAAGGTATTCTTTGAGTTATTGTAAGAAAAAATAGGGAAATTGTCCAATCAATTGCATACCTATAGCATAATATATTTTAATGTTTTTTTGGACAGTTTCTCTGAGGGGAACAGATCATGGTGATCGTCCCATCTTTTTTTTTTATGTTAAAAGGAGGCAAACGAGCAGGCGTGTCACCTGATGGAGTAATCACCGCCGCCCAAGGACACCCGCAAAACCAAAGTTATCGCAGATGCGTTGCCAACCTTGAGGAAGGAGTTGGATCTTGAGGAGGGAGTAGGAATTGGAAACCATCTACGCCGCTGTCAAAATATAAACTGGTAAATAATAAGCATGTTTCCATCCACAGGGAAGGCTCGTGCCCCAGCAGTGGGGACATAGAATGAGCTGGCGGAGACAACCAATTATTTTTTTATAGTTAAAACCTTGAAATTTAAAATGATTGCGCGTACCATTTTTTTTGTTTTTACAACGTCGCGCGCCGCGGTATTGTTTTGATTCGATCATAACATCTGTCGTTCGATATATCCAATCGCCTTCAAATCCTTTGTTATCTGTATACTAACAGATAAGAAGAAGTGTGACAAAGACAACACCTCAGAATAATAACTAAAGCTATTAGTTATTGTTCTGAGGATAACACGTAACCCATAATAGTAGGCACCAGTAATTGACATGAACTAGTAATCGACCTTTTTGTTCTTTATCCTATAAAAATAGGGTTCAGCAATTGATTTTAGTCTCTGGCAACAATTGAATACACATAACCTGCTTCCTAGCAGTCGTTTTTTTGTGTATTGTTCGTTCTAGACACTTCTTGTCTGTCTAGTTTTTTAATTTCATTAGTATTTTTCCCTTCACGTATGAAGATGATGATGATAAATGAGAAGTGAGAAATGATAGACCCCCCATCCCCTCGAGTATCTCAGTAAAGATGTGGGGCTTTACTAAGTCCTCCGGCCGACTTCTTGAGAGGATTTGAAAAGTGACGTTGCACTGTTTTGTTTCATTTGCCAAAACTCATGCACACTCACGCAAACTTAACGGTTAATAATCCACCATTATTTCACATTAATATTCGACATAACACAAATTTTAGAAAATAAAACAAAACCGCAGACATGACTTTCCACTTCCTGCCAAGAAGTCTCCTAGCAGTCGTCCTGTACAATTTGGCATGTAATGTGAACTATCTTATATATACAAATAAAAATGAATCGCTAAATGTGTTGCTAATCGCAAAACTCGAAAACGGCTGAACCGATTTGACTGATTTATTTTTTGTTGTGTTTGATGAAATCTGAAGAAAGTTCTTATGGAGAGAAAAAACGTAAAAAAACGAGGAAAATAGTAAAAACAACAATTTTCTTTTCCCATACAAACCACTCTATCAAACATTAATTTGACGTCAATCAAAATAAAACAAAGGCGAGTTAGGATTATCTTTGGTATGCCTTCAAGTTGATTAGAGGTCAGATATTTTATTTATTTACGCGCCAAGTAATCAAACAAAAAAATCAAATAAAAATACCCTATGGCATTACAATAAAAATATCATCACATTAGATATTACTAAAGTCTTTCAATGTTATTTTATTTCTATTAGACTGCGACAGGCCAATAACATTTGACAGAACCAAATCTGTCGGGGCAGCTATTAACATTGAAAAAAATCAATGTAACTTTGTTATAAAGAAATTTATAGGGCAGAACAAGGTCTGCCGGGACAGCTAGTATATAAATATAAAATAATGTTGCTAAGCGCAAAAATCGAGATCCAATATCAAGTCCATATCCAAGATTAATCCAAATCCGTTCAGCATAGACAAATCATCACCCGGACTAGGGCAAAGGGTATTAAACATTCCGATATTATGTTCCTGTGGGATACATAGACCTCGCGAACGAAGTTACGGGCAACAGCTAAATATGAATATGAATATGAATACAATTATAATTAATATCTTTATAAAAAAAAAATTATTCTTTTTTTTTTATCTTTTTTTTTCTTTTTTTTTCTTTTTGTTCTTTCTCTTTTATTTTTATTTCTATTTTTTGTGATTGTGTTAATTGTTTTTTATAATGTTCTTTTTTTATTTGTTTTATTTTTTTATTTTTACTCATCTGTTTGTGTTTGTTTTTGTGCATGTCAATAAATGTTTCTTATTCTTATTCTTATTCTTCATTATTATTTGGCAACGGAAACTGTGTCGCACAACGAGCTTAAAGTGTGAAAGATTGGTGCCAAAACGATAATAATATATATATCGTCTGCACAGGTTAGAATTAATTGGTAACAAGTACCTAATGCAACGTTCAGTCCCACGCTAAGTATTACATCATCGTGCAAAAGATAAGCTATTTCATATATATACATGCGCATCGAAACTGTGCTTACTTCAGACTTATCAGAACTACCGATAAAACAGGGCGTCGCTATATTGTTAAAACATTTAAAAGAAAATGTGCAGAAGATATTGTGGTGAATGTTTTAGAAGTTTCACTTACAAAACGTGTTTACGCCTGTGAGTGCCATTTTGTGTTTTGTTGGCCGGGGCGGAGCAGGACGGCAATAACAAAATGGGCGACCGTAAAGCGGTGCAATTGTTTGCTGAGAATAGTAAGTACCAATATTATTATTCGTATTGAAATTCATTTAATTATTTACATAATATTTTTTTATCAATTGTTTTTAAAAGGTGGTCCAAAAAAAAATATGTACATACAGAGGCATGTGTGATACCTTGTAAGGGCACCGCAAAGTGTTAGAGCTTCATTCACAAAATAATTATTACATAACATAAAGCTTACACACGTACACTTACAATTTTTAGTCATAACTCTATATTATATTATTATTTTTAGATGGTTATAACATATTATAATAGGTCCTTATCTATGAAATTGGAGTTTTTTTCTCACTTATTAATAGGAGTATTACTTCTAAAAGTCAATACCGGTTGTTAATATTATTATACACCTTTAATTAAAACTAAGTATGTTACTTAGGCTTCAGTAATAACAATGATAATTAATTTTGTGTCTTTATCGCCCAGTTTTTTTTTAATTGACTAACTTTTTCGTTAGCGGAATTGTCCTTTTGTTTCATTGTTGCTTTGAAAGGACTTGATTTTTTTTATTTTTAATGACTTCTATATTTAGCTAGTGAATCAAGCACACTACTCTACTATTTTTATAGTGTTAAAATAAATAGATGCTGAGAAAATTAAAAAGACGTTAGTATAAAAATTAAATTTTATAAAAAACCTTCATACAATACTTCAATTTCATAGGTAAGGACCTAATATTAAGTATAATACTAGACAACGGATAAACATACTTAAAACACTTAAATACATACTTATAATACATAGGATACACCCAGACCCGAGACAATTTAGAAAAACAATAATTTCTAAATTGACCCGACCGGGGATCGAATCGAAGAGGTCACCTCTTGGCGACTCCTTGAAAACCGGTGTACAAACCACTCGACCAAGGAGGTCGTCAAACAAACTTTTTTTTAAAATAATAGTATAGATTATAGATATACTTGTAGATATCAATAAATAAATAAACTTTCCTACACTCACACCAATTATCTAGCCCGAGAGAAGCTTCGTTATGAAACTCGTTAAATGGTTACAGACAACGGATAAACATAAATTTAAAATAATTAAATACATACTTATACATAGAAAACACCCAGACCCGAGACAATTTAGAAAAGCAATAATTTCTAAATTGACCCGACCGGGGATCGAACCTGGGACCTCAGAGATGGCGACACCATGAAAACCGGTGTACAAACCACTCGACCAAGGAGGTCGTCGAATATAGATATAGATTGCTATTTCGTACTAACCCCTAGGTGGCCGAGTAAGCGCACAGAGCAAGCGCTCAGCCCGATACTCGAAAGTATTGGGTTCAATTCCCAGGACGGGCAAAGTTTGTTTTCGGAATGTTCGATGCATAGCCCGGGTTTGATACCATCAATCCGCATTTGGGAAGCGTGGTGACAAAGCCATTACCCGTCAATTGTTGTGACGACTTGATTTCACTAGAGATCTTTGCCCAGCCGTGAGATAGTTATGAGCTATTTACTTTTTTACTTTTTTTTATTTTGTGTGTACTCATATTTTACAATCTATTTATTTTCTTTAAAAACATATAATCGACGTTCATATGTGCACTATATTGTATCTTGAATACAGATTTATCATGTTATTTCATTTCAATTTGGTTGGTATGCGTCCAGCTTGTCGCGCCATCTTTGCACTGTCGGCCATCTTGTTATCTGTGTCGTGGCTGCAAATATCGTCTGGGATAAGATGGACGTGGCCAGCCAAATCCCAGATGTTAGTCAGCAAAAATGTTTTTTATTTGAGTACACTGCTTGCTTGCTTTTAAGGTCGACAATGCGCATCTCTTTGATGATTTTAATACAATATTATGTGTTTTACATAGACGTACGCATTTCGAAATGGACAGTGAAAACATTTATGAGAATAAAGTTAGTTGAATAAAAATTATTTAGTTTATATTTAGGTGATGCCATATTATTAATAATAAAGTTATTGTATAGAAGGTAACGTATCTATTAAAAACTTTGAAAAGCAGCGTCCTACATTCACTCTATCAAAATAAAATATCTATATAGTATGATAACGTTTTTTTGTTTATCTATTTAATTTAGGTGGAACACAATACAATAACAAAAACACAGACATATACTATTAGATATGATGTGTAAACAGTCATCGCCAATTAATCTATACTATTAATAAAAAGGTAATATAGGTACCTACCTATACCTATATTATAAATATTTAACTTAGCTTCAGTGCAGCAATTAGCACTTGAAAGTAAAAAGTAAAAAGGTAATGTTTGTGACTTTGTATGTTTGTTTGTTTGTTTGTGGAGGGTAATCTCTGGAACTGCTGGTCGAATTCCAAAAATTCTTTCAACTGTAGAATGATACAGTCCTTGCGGGTATTTTAATTGGTAAAAAGTTTCTTTATAAGGTCTCAATCCTTGGTCGAAGACGTGGGTAATGTGCTAGTGCTCAATAATTTGGAAACATGCAACTTAAATGGAATGGCATTCCGAAGTTACGATTCCTATGATTACGTAAAAAGTTTGCGTCATCAAAAGGGTCAGTTACAAAATGTATTTTATTTACTTCTAAACTTCTTTCTACGGCGATCTTTCTCCGTTATGATACTGTTAGATAAATGGAAGTGAATTTAATTACTAAATAATATGGGGATTTCTCGTCGGAGAAGTTAAGGCAAATAATTTAACAGAAACAGAAACAAACATTTATTGACCACAAGCACCAATTTTATATAACACAGAAGATACACATGAGAGAACAAAAAAGATAAGACGAAAACAAATGAAAACAAAAAAAATAAAAGTTACATTAGACAACGTGCATGTGGCCAATTAGGTCCCAACCTCAGCTTGTGCTGCAACGACATACAAGCCGCTGCAGCGCTGGTATTCTGGTGGGACCCTACTTGGCACAAAAAACACAGGACAATAAACATACTACAACTGTAACAAATAATAATAACAAAAAACAAATATAATCAATATGACATACATAACATTTAGAACTAACATACTATACTATACTCATATATAAAAACAAAACAGCACAAAAAAAAAAAAAAAAAAAAACAAACTTGATGAACAGGGTTTTATGAAAATAAAATACTTGATTTTTGATATAAATTAGGTGGAGGTACATTTCGGACAAGGACGATACCAAAAATGGGCATTCCTCCTCATGGGCATGCTTTTTATTGCGGAAGACCCAGGTTCGATTCCTGGCTAGGTCGGGTGGGCTTTTAATTTTTTTTTCACTGTAATTTATAAATATTTAATTTAGCTTCAGTGCAGCAGTTAGCACTTGAAAATAAAAAGTAAAATTTACTATATCGTTGTGTTATCAAAATGGTATTTCATCTGCAAAGGTGAATCTACATAGCCATCATCGGTTGCAATAACCGTTGGATAAATGGTGCGCTGTGCCGCTATTAGCACTCAAAAAATTTAAAAAAAGCAGTGACAAAATTCAGCGCGTCAGGCTTCCCGGTAGCATAGTGGTCAGTGCGCCCGGATTGGGGAAGACCCAGGTTCGATTCCTGGCTGGGTCGGGTGGGCGTTTAATTTTTTTTTTACTGTATTTATTAAATATTTGTATTTTTTGTTCTGGTGCACGTGTTTAAGTTTCAAAGTGTTGCAATAAAAGTATTATCTACCTATCTATTTTAGGTATTAACTTAAAGCCTACATAGATGTTACTAATTCCGAAAACCATATCTACCAGGAATACACACATATATCAAGAGCATATAATAGCATACAATACAGCAACATAAACAGTATAATGTGTAGTGGTTCTAAGTAGCAAGCCATTGGGTTTTTACCATGTATTAATTTACGAGTTACCGATATTCAGTTGCGTACTCGCAATCATGATATGTAAGTCACTTGAAAATGCAAGTGTTCAGAGAAAGTTCAAAAAGTTATCACACCATCATGATAACTTTTGAACCTTTTTTTTGAAGTCTGTAGACTTTCGTTTTAATTTTTTTTTTAAATATCGAAGTAAACTAAACGAACCCACTCGTTTAAGGGTGTTACTCCATTGAAGCTGAGCTGAGATGAGCTGTGTGGAAGTCAACCAATAGAGTCCGTTTAAGTATTTTAAAAGAGCCGTTCAATTGAAGAACCCTATTGGTTGATCCCCTGAGTGGTGCCGGGAAAAAGAATAGCACCACCCCATCTCTTCCCGCGGGTGTCGTAGAAGGCGACTATGGGACCATTCCAGAGGATGGGCAGCAGCGTCTCTCTGTGATTATTCTCACCCTAACTGCGATCGCCAACCCGCCTGCCAAGCGTGGCGATTATGGCGAATTCCCCTCAAAGTGATTTATCCTTGAGGGAAGCCTTTGTCCAGCAGTGGACGTCTTTTTGGCTGAGATGATGATGATAATGATGATTGGTTGATTTCCACTCATCTCGCCTCAGCTTAGCTCAGATCAGCTTCTATGGAGTGACACCTTAAATTCCATGCGCTGTCTAAGATATAAGATGCGCGGCATAAGATGTGATGTGTACACACGGCGGCAGATCAACCTACCCAGAACTGTCAAATTTCTACAATCAATTTTGAACTTTATCGTTTGAAAAATAAGGATCAATATTCATTGGAGAAATTTGGCAGATTTGGGGAGGTTGATCTGCTGCCGACTGTACTTTTTGACGGAAAGGTGAAGAGTCATAAGCCTGCGGATATGTTTTATTTTCAAAAAATTGTGTTGTGTCGAATATGGGTACCCTTCCGTTCGCCTAAAAATTTTAGTCTTAATATTACATGGCTAAACCGTATTCGCCTAAACTTAAAACGAACAGTTATTGTTTTGCCTAACAATTGTTTTGCCACCATTATAATTTGGTCTAAGAATTGAAAGCCATAATTTTAGGATCTATAATATGAAATACCCTAAAATATATTGGCATAACGTTATTTTGGCATTACGACGATTTCGCTTCATATATAAAAGCTCGAATTTTAGCATTATCTAATATTAATTATTATTGTTCAGTTTCAAAAATACTAGCTGCCCTACTCCTGTAGGTCACGTGATAGATTAGAAATTTAAGGCAATCGTGAAGCGCAGCATAGCGATTGTCTTGGATTCTGAGGTTATTTTTTTTTATTTGACTACAGAAATCTAGCTCCATACAAAATTTTTTTTTTTTATAGCTCTTATACTATGTGATTTTTAATTTTGTGTGAATTTATATTTAGTAATTGCAAACTTTAGGGATTACGAATTATTCCGCCAAATGTCGCATTGGTAAATAACAATATGGCGATAAAAAGTTAGGCGAAATACAATTAGACCAAACACGATTATGAAGAGTGAAATTTTGCGAAAAAATTTTAGGCTAACCGATACATAATGACCGACCCAATAATGTAATGGCGGATTATTAACGTTACGTGTTTGTGAACGGCAAATAAAACAATACAGTTCAACTCATTTTCCCATGTATCACCACATCACCAGCTTTTTGATCCCCTTTGCTGGGGCGCGGGCCTTCCCTATAGAGGGATAGGTAGAAAGGGCCATAAACCACCACGCGGGTCTAGTGCGGATTGGTGGTTGCTACCGACTGCTAATGCAGCCGCGACCAACGGCTTACGTGCCTTCTTCAGCGAGGAGGAGTTCGTGAAGAAAAATTTTTGATCATCCATTCGATGACCGGCCTTTGCGAAAGTTGCTTAGCCTCAGAACTCGCAGAACGAGCGTGTTAAGCACTGCGCCATCGAGCCTCTCTCAAATTTCTCGCCGCCCCCAATGACCCCCGGAGACGGTGTAAAGCTTGGGACGCTGTAATACCTGCATGAGGTCATCATCACACTCTAAAAAAACCTCCGAAACGCATCGCTACCCCATCTAGCTACTTAGTATTGAGTCAAACTAACAAGCACACTAATTATTTGCTATTTTTTCTAGGTCCTGCCAACCAGGCTAATGTTTACGAGAATGCTACAAACTTGTTACCAGAGGAGGATGACCCAGTTCCAGCACCCAGCGTGCCCAGAACTCCGGGAGTGGTGGGGCGTTTTATAAGAAGCCTTTTCCCACGTCATTCTAGGGACTTGACTAGGGTCAAGCCATGTATGTACTACTTCGAGGTATTATCAAAAGAGTTTAGTATGCACTCTTTCGAGGTGTTCTCAACTCAAAAGAGTACATAATGTAGTCCTTCGAAGTGTCCTCATAGGAGTACAGCGGTGGTTATTTTTCAAGTCTATTTTGATTGTTAAAATGTTTCTGTTTTGTTGCGAACAAATTACAAAAACACAATTGTTGAAAAAATTTCCACGAGCAGGATTTGAACCTGCACCCTTCTGACATACCGGGTCAGATGCTCCCCCAATTGAGCTATCGTGGTTCTAACCGGCGGCCCGCCGTAATTATTCAACACTATTTACTTTTTTACTTTGAAAGTCAAAGGCGCCCATTCAATGTCAACAACTACCGTCATTAACATCCGATCATAATATTTTTACAAATACTAAAGTTCAGTTAAGAAGTAGGCAAGCTATTTATGAAATCTTTTTGTTTTGTTTATATATTCCGCCCATTCAATGCCTTAGAGTTTCAAAGTAAAAAAGTAAATTGTGTTGAATAATTTCGGCGGGCTGGTTAGAACCACGATAGCAATTGTGAGAGCACCTGACCCGGTATGTCAGAAGGGTGCAGGTTCAAATCCTGCTCGTGGAAATTTTTTCAACAATTGTGTTTATTCTTGTTGTTTTCGAGTGGAGACCGCATAACGACAAACGTAGTGTAAGACGCCTTCAGAATGCTGGATGAGAGTAGCCGCGGATCGTGCTCGGTGGCGTGCACAAGGAGAAGCCTAAGTCCAGCAGTGGACTATATAGGCTTATGATGATGATGATGATGATGATTCTTACTGTTTGTACAGTGACTGTTTGTGGTAGTTTGATGTGCAAGCGTGTGTACCAGCTGGCTAACTCCCCGTGCATGTCGTAAGAGCTGACTAAGGACAAGGGTTCCAAGATGCTCATATATCAGGCGATCTGCTAGCAACCCATTACTTGTTCGATCGTTAACGACCTCCTTGGTCGAGTGGATTGTAATTGTGAATTGTTTAATGGTGTCGCCATCTCTGAGGTCTCGAGTTCGATCCCCGGTCGGGTTAATTTAGAAATTATTGTTTTTCTAAATTGTCTCGGGTCTGGGTGTTTTCTATGTATAATAAGTATGCATTTAAGTATTTTAAGTATGTTTATCCGGTGTCTAGTAACCATATAACGAGTTTCATAACGAAGCTTCTCTTGGGCTAGATAATTGGTGTGAGTGTAAAAAATAAAAAATCATTGGTGTTATCTATTCCACCTCGGAGCCCTACTTTGATTATGCTAAATATGACGCCGCGGTCACTAACGGCGATTTACTCGAAGTTGGTGATTTTGATGCTATGTCTACCCCTTTTTGAGAGAAGAACGTCAGAGTATGTATGTATGTATGTATGTATGTATGTATGTATGTATGTATGTATGTATGTATGTATGTATGTATGTATGTATGTGTGTGTGTGTGTGTATGTATGTATGTATGTATGTATGTATGTATGTATGTATGTATGTATGTATGTATGTATGTATGTATGTATGTGTAATGTATGTATGTAGTTGTACGAGCTCGCTCTTTAACTATTTCAACATCAATTTTATTCATCTCAACATTAAATGTAGGGTTGGCAAACGCTACAGTAGTAATGAAATTCTCTTGTCATTAGTATTTAAATAAAACAACTTATACGGATCTACTCGCGTTTATTTTACACATTAATTTATATTATACGAATATTACAATTAAATTTAAATGAGGGTATGCAAGTTACTTATTAATTGTAAGATGACCAACACCTTAGTCTCCCTGTGACCACGGACCCCGCAAAGGGTTCGAAACATCAGGAAAAAAAACAATGTGTAAAATAAACACGAGCGTAGTTTTTTTCTATAAATGAGTTGTGTTCGCGTAAACTTTAATAAACAATATCATTATTGTTCTGATTTTGATTATTGACTTTTGTCGTTGCCAGTATTTTTCTTGCTTTTTGATAGTTGACCAATAGCTTTTTGTTTTCAGGTTGTGAGGAACCACCCACCCACCCACCAAAGAAACCATTCTTTGGTGCAGCGGCAGGTGGAAGTGTATCAGGTGAGTAATAACAGAAAGTTTTGATAGGTACTTTTTATTAAACAAAAAGTAAAATAACATTGGTGTTAAATATATTTCCACATCCTTTCTTATATCTTTTACTGCTAAATATAATTCTGTTCACCATTTTATATATAACATTTAACTGTTTTATATGTATAGGGTCTAACAATATAACAACCGAACGTTTAAGGGGAGCATCTATATATCCCACTGAGCATTTTTTTTTTTTTTTTTGGAGAGAGACTGCTGGTTGCCGAGGGGCATTTCCAGCTTCACCGGGCTTGTTTTAGGGGCGGCGAGGTACGTAAAGGGTACCTCAAGCCGTGTTGAAACGAAACACCTTCAGAGGATTTCTAGAGGGGTACGGCATCGCACACTTAAAAGTGCGCGCCCCCGTGCCCTTCCAGAGTCTCCGAAGGGTTCGGATCGGATCGGGGAGCGGAACCACCCGAGGGCGCCTCTAAAGGCACGGACCTCGGCTCGGGTAGACCGGGCCGTGGAGGAGGAGAGGAGGAGCTCCCAGGCACATGACTGTGCCTGGCATAGAGCGCGTGTGAACCGGTTCTTCGTACCCTTGTTCTACGAGTACGGTGTCTTGGGCCTAAAACAGTGTGCATGTTTAGTGTATTCTGTAAATGTGTGCTGTCATTTGGAGGAACGGGCGGGGGGGCATTCGCAACTGTAATTGCGTCGTCGGGCTCGACCCACTGAGAATGCTCACCAAATTTGGTCCAAAACTACAGGCTCGGCACCGAGTTAGTCAACAAAACATTATCATAATTTACCAAAAAAATACACCCTTTCTAAACCCGTACAGCTGTACTACACGCACACAAAGATAGCCGTTGTGTCGTGTATCTGTACACTATCTTTTTATCGACGTCTGCGTGCGTTAGTAAAGATACAGCATGTTTCATGATGTGCATTATTTTAATTGATTTAGTTTGTTAGAAAATATAACTTTGAAAAATCACTATAAAACTGGAACCCATTTTTTGTCATTGTGTTCAGAATGATGTATAGATACCGCCCTTAAACGTTCGCTTATTGATATTGTTAGATTGTCTAATATACATAATACAATAATTTGAAGAAGCTTATGTCTGGCAGTGGACTAGTAGGCTAATGATGGTGATGCAATTTTTTCAGTCCTTAAGCCGTGCCAAGGCTGTCCCGCATAATAGATAGATAGATAGATGGATAGATAATACTTTTATTGCAACACCATAACAAAATATACTTCAATGTTAAAAAAATACCTACATCGAAATCATAAAATTAGCAAGTTACATTTTTTGTAGTCTTTTCGCTTTAAGGCATCAATGTTCGTAGCATTGCTGTGTTCCGGCAGCTAGAAATAAGATAGCCAGTGCCTTAGTAGTTAGGGATTTCGGGTGAAGTGCGCTTCCATCTCTGACCTTATCATCACTTAATATCAGATGAAGACCAATCGCTTACACAAAATATATATTTGAAACACATACAAAATTGATTTATACCACACAGTTAATCTGAAGAAGAGAGCTAAATACTATTTTGTAATGGAGGTGCAAACGATTTAAGGTACAATCACGAGCATAACATTGTATACACTATAGGGTGGTGCAGAAATAACAAGGTAGGCGCAATTGGGTGAAGACAACAATTTAGAAATAAAAATAATATATTATAAAACGCGCAGTATTTACCTACATAATATATACAATTTATATAAATTTACTTATATACACAACACAATGTATATTATTACATAAACTACTTTAACAAATATAGAACAAAAATAAACATATAATACATAATTTATAAATTAAGCGTTACTGAGATGATTCTGCCAAGGTTTTATCAAAAAAGAGCATACAGACTTTCATTTTAAAAGTGTTACGACTCGTAGCCATCCTGATTTCAAGAGGTAGCGCATTCCATAGGAGAATGGAATGAATATGGAAGGACGAGTGTACAACGTCAGATGTATGGGAAGGACAGAGAAGGAGAAGATAATTAGTAGATCGGAGATTCCTACTATGAGAGGAGCAAAGGTATTGAAAATGAGGAGTGAGATAAGAGGGAGCATTTGGAGAATTAAGCAGTGAAAATAGTGACGCCAGGGCTCGTACATGCCTCCGCTGGCGAATGGGCAACCATTTTAGCTCGGATCTGTATTGCGAGATGTGGTCATATTTTTTGAGGTTATAGTTAACCGTATAGTATTGTTTAGCAATCTGTCGGGTTTATCTAACAAGTCAGCATTAAGATCGAAATAACACACGTCACTATAGTCGATCATGGGAAATATTAAAGTTTGCGCAAGAATAACCTTTGTCTTAAATGGTAAAAAGTTCCTCAGGCGATTCAAGGAGCGCACGGTCCAGGTAACTTTCTGGCTAACATTAGCGACCTGAGAGTACCAACTGAGCGTAGAATCGAGATGCAGGCCAAGATTTTTCACATTCGGGTTAAATGCTATATGACCGTTCCGTCGTTCACAATTGGCTCAAGAGAGCTAATTCCCACTCTACCCATCAATCGCAAGCTGCTAACGAGTGTCGACTGACACTTTAAGGGATTTACGGCCACACCAAATCTACGAGACCAGTCGTTAACCACTTCCAAATCCCGATTCAGTTTTCCTATGGCATCTGAGAGGTCATCTCCACGTGCTTGGGTGTAAAGCTGAAGGTCATCGGCGTACAGATGATACGAACACTGAAGGTGGTGAGTGATGCTATTAATAAATAATGAAAATAATATAGGAGAAAGAATCCCGCCTTGAGGAACGCCAGCATCTAGATCATGCCAATTTGATGATTTCTCATCAACGCGAACCGATTGCTGACGCTCTCGAAGATAAAAAGAAAACCATTCCTGCACTTCGGCTGAAACCATAAGATGGAAAAGCATAGCAAGAAGAATGTCATGACTGACGGCATTAAAGGCATTTGAAAAGTCGATGAGAACTAAAACTGTGACTTTCGTATCTTACATACCTTGCCTAATGTCGTCAGTCACTTTAAGGAGAGCGGAAGTGGTGCTGTGCCCAGGTCTAAAACCAGATTGTAATGAACTAAGGATTGTATGAATGTATGTATGTATGTATGTATGTATGTATGTATGTATGTATGTATGTATGTATGTATGTATGTATGTATGTATGTATGTATGTATGTATGTATGTATGTATGTATGTATGTATGTATGTATGTATGCATGTACCTATGTAGTTGTACGAGCTCGCTCTTTAACAACAATTTTATTTATCTCAACATTAAATGTAGGATAAAAGCTTCATTAGTAATTAATTTCTCTTGTCATTAGTATTAAAATAAAACAACTTATACGGATCTTCTCGCGTTTATTTTACACATTTATGGCTGCACGGATTGTATCCTAAGTAATGAAAAATCAAAAAAGATAGAATGTGAGTTTGCATCTGTTTGCATCTCAGAATAATAACTAAAGAGGCTTGCATTGACATTGACAGACTTCGGCCGCTCCTCTTTCATTTTTGAAATTTTTGAAAAGAGTATAGTATGCGTGTGTGTCAAATACATGGTAGTGTGTGTAATGTTTGTTTTATTGATTTATTGAATATTTATGCATAATTTAAAAAAAAAATATCAACATTCGGATAACTTTCTGAACAAAAACTATAAGTATGCGAAATTTCTTAAGTACTCCTCCGTCCGCGCAATTCCGTAAAAAAGGGGCACAAAGTTTTTGCTTCACGTATTAATATACCTATAGATTATTTGAATATTACATTTAAACTTAAATGAGGGTGTGCAAGTTACTTATTAATTGTAAGATGACCAACACCTCAGTCTCCCTGTGACCACGGACCCCGCAAAGGGTTCGAAACGTCAGGAGAAAAAAAAACAATGTGTAAAATAAACACGAGCGTAAAAGTTGTTTTATATAAATGTGTTGTGTTCGCGTAAACTTTAGTAAACAATGTCATTATTGTTCTGATTTTGATTATTGACTTTTGTCGTTGCCAGTATTTTTTTTGCTTTCTGATAGTTGACCAACAGCTTTTTCTTTTCAGGTTCTATGGGTGGTTTCTGTGGTGCAGCGGCAGGTGGAAGTGTATCAGGTGAGTAGTAACAGAAAGTTTTGATAGGTACAATTTATAAAACAAAAATTAAAATAACATTGGTGTTAAATATATTTCCACATCCTTTCTTAAATCATTTACTGCTAGTTATAATTCTGTTCACCATTTTATATCTAACATTTAACTGTTTTATATATTACAATAATTTGAAGAGGCTTATGTCCGGCAGTGGACTAGCCCTCCAAAACCGTTTCATGCGTGGTGCTACGGGTTGTCCGTATTACTATCGCAATGTAGATCTCCATCGCGATCTCGATCTCCCCACAATCAAAGATTTCATCAAGGACGTCACCCGACGTTACTTTGATAATGCCCCCCACCACCCTAACCCGCTTGTTGTGGCGGCCGCCAACTATAAGGTTGAAAGCCTTCCCACAACAAGACGGTGCCTTTAGAGAGCCTTTTTTGCCCACCCGAGGGCGCCCCTCGGGTGGTTCCGCTGCCCGATCCGATCCGAACCCTTCGGAGACTCTGGAAGGGCACGGGGACGCGCACTTTTAAGTGTGCGATGCCGTACCCTCTAGAAATCCTCCGAAGGTGATTAGTTTCAACACGGCTTGAGGTACCCTTTACGTACCTCGCCGCCCCAAAAAAGCCCGGGGAAGCTGAAAATGCCCCATGTGGCAATCAGCAGTCCATCTTCAAAAAAAAAAAGCAGTGGATCTCTTTCTGTTGGTAGCCATTCCAAACCAGTCCTTTCCAGCGATTCTACCTATATCGTCTCTCCATCGAGCCCCCAGTCCTTCGTTTCTACGTCCAGTTCTTTGTCGCCATGTTAGGACCTTGTGTGACCGTCGTCATTTCGTCTGCAGACATGACATGTGGGTAATTGGCCAAGGCCATCTAATTAATTAAACAACCAAATCTTTCTATCTGTTTTCAGGTTTCTTCGCAGGATCTAAAACAGAGACGAAGTATAAACCTGACGGTGTCAGCGTCAGCACAAAGGAGAAGAACGGGCAGAGTGGTTTTGTTTCTGACTCCAAGAAATGAAAAAGATTTATATTCAATTATAAAAAGAACAGGAGAAGAGAAGCCTTTATTAATATTGCTAGCCATTTAAAACATGTAATTTTTTTGTACGAAGAAATAAAAAAACACAATATATTTATGTCTTATGGTTTACATTTAGTTTATTTTAAAGTATAATGTAAGAATAACGATAAGGAATACTTAGATTATTATACAATATTTTACACAACAAAAAATAAAAGAAAAAAAATTAAAAAGATACCTGTATCAAATAAAAGATGTCCTCATGTGGGCTGATGGGGAACGATGATGCAGAGGCAGCTGCCAGCCTTCTAATGTAATACATTAAAGAAGCTTCTACTCTATGGACAAGTAAAATATTGGGTCCTTACCTATGAAATTGACGTTTTTTCTCACTCATTAATAGGTGTATTACGTCTAAAATTCAATACCGGTTGTTAATATTATCTATAATATATACTTAGGCTTCAGAAACAATGATTTTTAATTTTGTGTCTTATGACCCAAATGTTTGATGTGTAACATCTTTTCGCTCGCTTTCTTTATAAATACAATTTGTGGGAGTGATTTCGTGAAATGTGACGACGTTGATGACGTAGTTTTTGACATTGAATAAGAGTAGATACTGTTAATAGCGGCAATGACTGAACTTGACTCAGTATGCAAGAAGGTGCGGGTTCGAATCCTGCTCCTATAATTTTTTACACACTTTCCCAAACATTTTACTTTGTCGTTGATGCTAGCTAACAATTATGTTACTAAATATGTCGCCATAACATTAATGTTTGTAGCATTGTTGTGTTCTGTCAGTTAGAGATAAGATAGCCAGTTCCTCAGTTGAGGATTCCGGGTGAAGTGCGCTTCCACCTTCGGCATCAGATGAGATGAAGGCCAGTGCTGACTCGTAGAAAAAAAAAAAAAAAAAAATTTGACTGGCAATGATCAGCATAACGAAACAGAAGAAGATTATTTT